>BQXV01000011.1:600000-821532 GCA_022836555.1 Colletotrichum tofieldiae
TTTCACCTACACATTCGGATGGCCTCCCTAGTTCTAGAGTGTCATTTCTGGTAGCGTTGTTTGTCGCATTTGTTGCGCTGCTTGCTGCTTACAACTTCTTAAAAACAAGATTATATAGATTGGACTTTAGGTTATTTCTGCCTCCTTTAAACCGCAAAATACTGCATCTGATGCTTTCTCTTTTTTATGTCAACAATTAGGAACATGCCTCAGAACTACTGACACTTTTTTTTAAAACTTTTCAAGCACCAAACACATGTCTCTTTGCATTTAAAATCTATCATTGTTAGCCGCCAATAGTTTTGTCCTCCCTAAAAGATGTAAGAAATATACAGATTCAGTAGCGACAAAGAAGTACTTTTTGATCTTCAAACACCCTGGCTCTACATCCTGGATCAGGGCATGTCAAAGTCTCACTTGTATTAGAACACTCTTCGTCACTAGAATCATCAGAGTCCCTAGTGGAATAGTGTAGGGACATAGTGAAGCAAGCTGTTGCAACTTCTAATTTTCTCTTGGAGAAGATCAATAAAACCGCCAGCCTAGATGCATAGCAAAAACCAACCTGGCAATCCATCAAGTCTTAAAACGCAAGGCTGATGAGAGATTGCGATGCAGTTAATCAATTATGTTCATATTCAATAGAGTTCAAGAGACTAACGTCAATTTTGTTGATATGTTTCTCTAGCTCCTCGTCAGAATGGAATATTTTTAAACAGAACGGACAATTGTGCCGCTCCATTGTGTTCTCATTCATTAGGAAGGTCATTAAAATAAGGGTGTTGTTTGCAATAAGTTGATAAGTATTCCAGCCCAGGCTAAAACGGGGTCCGGCCGCCTAGGGCGGAAACGGGCATAATATGATCCAGAGAACACGTCTCCTATCGTCCAGAACCAGGCTCACTTTACTCTCCTCGTTTCTCTATCATTTAAGCGAGATTCACCTGCCGGCTTCCCCAAGAAGAGTTGCCGTAGTTTTTTATAATGGCACCGTGAAATTCGGGTTAGACCCTTCTTGTCTGTACAGGTACTGATGCTTATATTTGATAATTAGGAGTGTGATAGGTGATTCGTCGGATTCCTTAGTAAGGGCGGGGGATCCAGGTGTTACTAAGCATAGTCATCCAGAGCCCCCAGTATCAGTCTGGGCTCAAAAAAGGGGCCGCGACTATTGCGGAAGCAGGCACAATATCATCCAAAGAGAAAAAACCGCCCCTTGCAGGGTAGAGTAGCAGGACGTAAACTCATACTGTGTGGCTGTGGTTAGTCAATACCCCGTTGCACGTGCTTAAGTGTGATGCCCAACTCTTCAACAGCATGAACCAGGTGGCCTACCTATATATTTGGCCCGCTGGCAACCAATCCATACGTTCACGTTATCCTTGCATTGCTAAAGTCAGCAAGACTATTAACGCCGCTCAACCATCCTCGTTATCGTCCTTATCACTTAAGCATAGTTCGTATCCCTTTACAGTTGTCAATTGTTCATTATCGCTTTAACTAATCAGCCCAGCGTTTTATTTACTAAACTAGCGTATCACGTCAAAGTCATGTCTAAAAATTGCAACCTTTGCGGCAAAAGCAGGAAACAAGGCCCTCATAAATGTAGCCTTTGTAGGGGTGCCTAGTAGCCATTACATGTATTACAAGAACAGTAGTACAGACAATTAGGGAAAAGCAGGAAATCTATAGCTATACCTATAAAAAGAATCAATTTAGCTAATAAAGCTATACACTCTATACAAAATACATTATATTTCATCTAAATAAAACAGTGCATAACACAGG
This sequence comes from Colletotrichum tofieldiae, assembly GCA_022836555.1. Lineage (NCBI taxonomy): Eukaryota > Fungi > Ascomycota > Sordariomycetes > Glomerellales > Glomerellaceae > Colletotrichum > Colletotrichum tofieldiae. The sequence goes on from BQXV01000011.1 coordinate 601,789, forward strand.
ACACAGGACAGAACATAGAACACAGGATGGACACAGAACACAGAACACCGGGGACTACACAGTATGCAGATTAATTATCAACGGTCTTTTTGGCCGCTGTTCCTTGAGATGTAGACTGTAAGAAGGAGAGTGGGGCAGACCGAATTTCAACGGAGGTGCTCCGGCAAACCCCGAAAACACAGCAGGCACATCTAAGCAGGACATGAAGCTGTTTTAAATTAAAATAGAAGATAATTAAATATTCCTCCAAAATAAAACAACCCAGTATAAGTATAAATCATATAGTCTGTTATTCAAAGTGTCACAATCGTTGTTACCCATCGTTCCGAGCTATCTAAATGGACAGCCTCAATTACACCAGTAAACACCAAACCTTCTCCCTTTATCCCCCAATTGCATTGCAAGTTCATCCGTCCTGCGGTCTGTCAGATAGTTCTTTCTCGCCTGTAAGTTGTGGAAAGCGTCACATTGAAAACTATTGCAGATGTCACGGCCAACACCACGAGCCTTATAACGCTTTCTCAAGCCTTTTACACTGGCTCGCAAGATTTTTTATTTCTAGACCACTAATATACTCTATGAACTCTGTGTGTGTTCAAGAGTGGTTATTCGAAGGACACTTTCTAGTAACTTCGCAAGGTCAGCGATCTCCATCTATTGCGGCAGGAAACCAACCGTGAATTTGTTTTGGCCAGAGCATTCATGAAGTATTTAAGGCGTTTTCCCCATGTCTGTCAACACCGATAGAGTTCTCCTATTATTGATCTAAACGCGGTTCGCCTTCAAAGGTCGCGCGTTTCCCACGACATTAAATACTGGACCACATTGAGCGGCTCATGGCGGAATAACTTCTCAGATGATTGTATCAAATGGTTTTGGTGTTTCAGCATGCCATTCAAGACGCAGGATCGAACTCGCTGTCCGCAGGTGGTGCTAAGCCGGCGGAGGCACACTTAGAGTCAAAACATGAAAGTAAGGCGGCCCGAACCAAGAGCGCTAGGGCTAGTTGCGTGTGACAGAGCTTCTCCTTGATGTGTGTTTGAATCTCCAAGGGAAAACTGCAAAACAAGCTGTCAAAGACATCCACAAGCTGCATATGGTTAGTCAGGCCAAGACGTCTTAACAAGGACAAGTTCACCGTCTGTTGTACTTCGACGTTCTTTCTCCAACGATCTTCAAAGAGGATGGTCCATAGGCGTTCAACAAATCAATAGGGCTCACTCATGTTGGTTGTATGGTAAGTCTAAGGGAGAGTGGGTGTAGCCGCTGTAACAGAGTCAGACGAAATCCGGCCGAGCATCATGGCGCTTTTACCCACAAGGCCAAGCTCTGGAATTCCAGAGTTCGCTCTAGGAGCCACGGAGCTTAGGTCTGGCAGGGGTAGGAATCGCTACAGCTTTACCTTTATGGCTGAATTCTGGAATTCCAGAGTTCAGCCCGAAACAATTCGTCCAAGAGACAAGGTTTCCCTTATATAAGAATGATGCCTACCCCCACACCCAATCGTTAAACTCTGGACGTCCAAGTTCAACCGGAAACAGTTAGTCCAGGAGGGATCCAAGTCCCATCATCACACACCTTCCACTGCATTCCCTACGCCACACGTGTACAAAGCCTTACGTCTTACCCTTGGACCCTAGAATCCCAGAGTTCAGCCCAATTCAGTATAAAGAACGCACATCTGTTCTAGCGACTGCACTAAGCCTCTAAACACACACCCTCTGATCCCTCCCCACATGGAGCCACATAACACACCTAAACAAGCACCAAGTAAGAAGGCAATCCTCAAGCAAGGGCAACTGTTGGGGATGTCAAGCCTCCGTGAACTATCATTCGGGCCCTAAGTCTTTTCATCTCACGATCTCGGCTTTCACACTTTGCACATAGTACACACTAACGACAACGCGATCACCCGCTCAGCAACCTGCATCAGTCTTGAAGAAGGAAAGACATCTATGGGCCCATCGTTCCAGGCCAGGCAGAGTGACGGAGGACTCTCCCACAGTGACTTTGAATAGGCGGCGCCCGGCATTTTAGCATAGCTGCAAGCAATAAGAATGTTTGTAGGTGAGCACTGTCCAAATTGCGAGTCGGCGATTACCATTCCCGTGATTCGCCTCCCCTAGCACACATGCATGCCGGATTACAGTGCATTGGGTTCGTATTGAACGACCTACTACTGCCCCAGCCACCGGTTTGATGCGGTACTTAAAGAGTAATTACCGCCTGGGTTTCGCTTGGGGTCCGATGCATCACGAAGACGAAATGCAGCCGTGATCAAGGTCAATCATATATCTCGCAAGCGGCGCTTCACAGCAATTTAGCAACTCCACATTCCTTTGCTTGCATCATCATATTCGTATCACAGCTGTGCAACTTTATTCAGCACGAGCGCCCATTGAGTGTGCAATTGTATCCGCATCAATAACGAAAGTATCGACACGATATTCCGGAAGGAGAGTTTAACGATATTGACAACGCATTCGAGACAAAGGTAAAACTTGGTGCTTGCCTCGCGGTTCATATTCACTCGTATTGATCTCAGTTCAATCAGCTTCAGTTACTTCACATCACCAGTCACTCCAATCAGCATATGCGAATGGTACCGGCGGAACTACGCCTGCGGGCATCATTTTACTGGTGCTTCGGAGTGGTGTTACAGATCAGCCAAACTCAAGTGCGGTGCAAAGTAGTGGTGACACAAGTTGATTACGACTCGTCCGTGTGCAAATCATGTATAAAGAAGGAAGCCAAGACAGTGGTCGCGTGGGGGCATATGATTGATCGATCCAAATTTGATCCAAATAAAGATGAGTGACGTGGGACACCGGGTCAATCCCATAATCGAATGCACAACCATGTCAATACGGGAAGTCTCATGACAGTTTTGGTAATTAAATGTGAGATTGAAATTATCGATTGTCACTTACATGGACAGTTCGGTGCATTGCCGCTTGATTCTCAAGCACAGCTGCACAGGGGCTATTGAGACCGGGAGGTCCAACGGATACCTTGATTTGACGAGGAGATTCAGAGCAAAAGCCCAATCAATCTGCGGAGTGAGGGGGGCGGAAATTGATGCGTATTTACTTCATTATGGATGGAAGGCACTTGTTATTGGTTGTTTGTTACGGCCGAGTCGGACGACATTCCCCTTGCATGTCAATGATCGAATAGGGTGCAAGATCAATCATCGTCCTCCTGTACTCGCCCCTCGGATGCAACCGTATCTTACAATAATGAACGAAAGCCTGTGGCCTTCTTGGAGTAGGGGAATGACTTAGAGGGAGGGCGGGCTTCGCAAGAATTAGCACTGACCGGATTCTCAATGGCTCGGTTTTCCTGGTGGGCACGCTTCGAAGAGCGCGTACCCACACACAATTAGCAATAATCAAGGAGAAAATCGGCATCAGACAGGTAGTGCGTGATTAAATTATTTGATATCAACCAATTAATAATCGATTCGCTGTTAGTTACGGCCAGATCGGCTGCTAACAACCGCTGGTCTCGGGGGCTTGAATGCTGTCCTCCAAACGAAGCATAAAGGCGGGGTAAACTAAAATACCTGAAGCTAGGTAAAAGGATCCGACTTGCGAAGCAACTGGGGCTCCTTAGAACCTTACATATTCTAGTTAGTGCAATCATCCAAACAATATTGGCCCTATCCCCATATGACAAACGTTTCGATCCATAAAAGTCGAAGATGGAAGCGTCCAAGGCTGATATGCCATTGGGCTGAGGATAGTCGTCTAATCTTGTGCTTCATGTTGCCACTCGTGTGGCCTATCGAACTTCCTCATTCGTAGTCAGTAGGCCGTACCAGCAAGACCAAGAGACATGGACCGGTAACTACAAAGTTTGAGTCGGTCTCGGAGCGTGAGGTATTTCCACTGTATCACTTTTCATTTCGGTGGCTTCTGCTCAATACTGGAGCCCTAAATTGCGTGTTTACATATACAGAGTAAAGGCGTGAGACTGCAGACCAGACGCAATGCTTTTGACAACAGCCAGCACAAACGCATTTCCGTAGCAATCTTCAATGTCTTATGTCCCAAAACTGGAGGTCCTCAAGAAAGCACCCTTACAAGTCCTTTTGTTTGACCGAAAGAGTTGGAAACACACGTGTCTACAGCTGCGGAATTGGCAACGCTGTGAGGGATAATTAAATCTGAAGACGGTTGGGCACTAGCGAACAAACGGGGATGATCTGTGGGGGATTTTTAGATGACGGAATAGTAGGGGACGTCTACACCATTCGTGTTGCTCATCGCTGGGGCCGGAAGAGAGCGCAAAGGTCCGTCAGTCCGGCCAAGACTGGATCAGCTGCCGCATCAAACGACTGGTGTCCACAAGTTCCAGATGTGAACAGAAATGTAGGGATGTAGACAAATGTTAAACCAGCTCCTTATGTACAGCCTCAAGCTGCTTGTTTTTCTTAGGACTCTAGCGCAAGCTCCATGAACGATTCTTTGTAGCTGACGATAGAGATATAATTCACGCTTGTGAACAAGGTTTGTGTGAGTTTAAAGCTCTATCAATCCGTCATGGCGTTGTAAATACTGACAACGTATTGAAAGGTTGATTGCCCAGCCCACACTCGCTGCCACCTGCCTCGTTCAACCACCTGAAATGAGGGAAGTTGCTGCCATTAGAAGCACTTTATGTGTGACGGGGACGGGACCGTAAGGTCAAGTGGATTCACTCTAAGAGTGAAAAGCCATCAGGTCAGGGGCGCATAATCGACGAAAATACGATGGGGAGGCGCGTTGGCCAAAGGGGAGAATAAGGGCTCGACTCAACCCCATTGCGCTACTTCAGGAGGCTACCTAAACCAACACTGCACAATTTGGGTCAAGCAAAAGCTGAGAGCCATTCTTTGAACTACGAGGACGACCTGTTCAAGCACGGGTCGGCATACAATCCTCATCAGGCGATGTCAACTGACCTGGACTTTGAGCTGTTAAAGCAGCCCATGTCCCTGTATGGCTTTTTGCAAAGATATCACTCATATGATCATGGAGAACGACAAGGTCACGAATCATCAAAAGATAGCGCGTATTAACGAAGGAGGCTGTTGATTGCCAGTCGTTGAGAGCAGTCCTGTTTATTTCCTTTTGAAAGCTTTGTGCAATTCGACCTGAAAACGTTGTAGGGTCTAAAGTACCCGCGGGCTTCACCGAACAGGCCGTTCAAACGGCCGAAGCTTGCCAACGAAATCATCTCAATGTCCTAAGGAGCCTGGCCCCTAATTTCCTAGTGAGAGCGTTGTTGCCGTCTGCCACCAATGTCCCACCAGCCGTGGCCCTCGGCCCTCAGAATGAGGGTTAAAAGAGGTGACGCTCAAGCAGATTCGCCGGCGTCGTCCCAATCCGCTCCATGTTTCCACAGATCGGTCAACATCGTGTCGCATACGTGGACACAACATATCGAAAGGAGATTTATTCAAGGCCAAAAAGAAACGAAGGGTTTATCTAACAGGGAATCACTAGGGCAAGTGCATCCATGGGAGGCACCAATTGGCTTTGGCTACGCTCCTCGACGCAACTGATTCCCGGTTGGGGGTCAGCGGGCAAACGGACAAATGATTCCAACAAGTTGACCTTACCGAACATGATTGATCGCGACTACGCAATGATAACACAAACGTGATCCTTTATTGTGCCGCCCAAGCTCGTAAAACTAATAAGGGTAAGAGGATGAGAAAGGCTTCCGTGGAAGATGGCCAAGCGTAACGATCCAGCTTGCCACCTACCGCCCCTCATTCATGACACAAAGAAAGAGGGCATTCGAACTCAACTCATGGGTTTGTTTGGCTTGTGGATCCTCTAGTCACTTTTATCTATATCCTTGGCTACTGTCTCTTGTTCCTAGTAAGACACCTCAGGCAGTTTGACCGAAGTTTTCACTACCACAGCCTGGGCATCTGCCGAACCAAAGTATGGCCAGACCTTTTGAGGACAGATCGCCAACTTCATGAAAAGCTAGCCTGAGCGCTGTGATTCTACACCATTCTTTGCGGTCAATCTACGTAAGACTGCCTGTTTCCACTGGCGAGGGTGCCCTCTTGATGGCAAAAGGTCACCAACTCGATGCGAGTTTTGCCTGCCACAACGTCCACCAGCCTAAGCCATTAATGCGATCCAGAGTCAGTGAGTCCACATTTAGATATAGAGGCTGTATCAAAGCCCGCGGACTCTGATACAGCTATTCTCGCTGTGAATGTCCGGCCCTTGATCAATGACACCCATCACAGTAATCACATGATACAAAGCATCTTCAAGAGGCTTTACTACATTGGTTATGCATTGGAGAACCCCGCTCGTCTCCACCATTGTATTGAGCGATTTGGTTTAGCTGCTGGGGGAAAGGCTGATCGAGACCACAAGTTGTCGGGAGTCTCTCAAAAATCAGAGCAATGCCTTGAATTTAGAATGCGCTCGTATGCAAACTCCAAGGAGGGACATCACTGAGCGATTCTTTCGGTCAAGCCACCACACTGGAAATCCCTTCGGAACCTCCAGAGACGGTCAAATTGATGTGCAGTGCGGTTCTTTCCAAGGACTCGGGAGACTGGCCAACAATGTGTCGGCACATTTTCAATAACCAAGCGGCGCGGCTACTGTAAGCAAGTGGCCGTCGAATGTTGGAGACTGGTATATAGAGCCAGCATGCAGAACATCCTGTAGACAAAGTATCTCGTACCGCAGTCTCGAGCTTGGCGCGAGCCAGAATCATGATATTGATATATGGACACACTAACTGCAGGCTATGAGTATCCCGTATGGTAGGGAATGAATGGAGGTAAGACTTAACCTCCTCAGAATTTTGCATTGATTGCATAGAAACCAGGGTAAGTGGCGACAACGCGAGAGCGCGTTCGAGACATCTGATGTAGCGCGCGATAGTCTCGTCGACAAAGGCACCGGTGCAAGTCTCCTATAGAGGGCAGGGTCAGTGCGGATAGACGATAGCGTCAGTGTACGGCACCCTCGTATGAGAATTGCGAAGAGCCTGAAAACGCGACAGCAAGGTCGCCCGGCAGCGTCGAACCGGGCGGGGTTTCCCAGAGTCACTAGACGAGACTGGCCACCGATGCTGCCAGAAAATGTGGCACTATTGAGCACGACCATCTTCCTGATCCAGTTTCGGTGCCCAGTCCTTCCTTGCGATGCTACACGGCTAGAGAAAGGCCCTTTGGAAAGAGAACTGCTCTCTATGGCGGCCCTACCTTGGGAAGCTGATCAGGTACTGCCAGGGATCATGGGTAAAAGAATGAAGGAATGGTTCTGCCATGGCTTACGGGCTATGTTCGTTTTCAGACAGCACCAAGGGCCAGCCCCTGCGTCGGCATCTTGCAACTTATATCACCTTCGTTCTCAACACCTGAGAATTGCCAGTACTTGCAATGTAAACAGCTGCGGCCAGCGACGAAGCTTTCGACCCAACAGAGATGGCCTACGTATATGACAACTGGTTCGATATCAATATCGCTGTTGAATTTTCGGAAAGCGAAGGAGAAGATTTGGTGTCCGCGCTGCTGGAACGGTTACGGCTGAGCCCATCCGTCAGGTTGGCAGAGCGCGCAGTCATTGTTGATGTCCGCAGCGAGTCAAAGCTATGGGCGATCGAATGCGCGATATGGTCGAGACGTTGCGGTTACACAGGAGAAGTCAGCAGCGTGGACACCGTATGCATTGATGTTGATGCCATCACTCCGTTGCAAAGGTATGTCGCACATTGCTAGCATCACGGCTTTGGCTGACTGCATCACGGTTTCAAGCCATGAGTGGTTCCACGAGAAACAACTCAACTGTATTCACATAGCCAACAGCGCACGGCTTATATCAAACCGACGGCTGCTTTTCAAACTAATTCATGGGTCCGTCCGTCTCTTTCTTGACCTTCTATAAGCTGATCCATGCTTGAACCAGATGCCTTGAGCCCGGCGGTTTTTTTGACGTGCAGGACTTCGACCGCATGCTTCGGTGTGATGACGGCACCTGTCCGGAAGACGACGTTGCGCGACAGATTTTCAAGGACAATATATGGACGGGGCCAATGCAGGCCACCCGCTTGATGACATTGAGGAATACAAGAAACGAACGAATGACATCAAGCTCCATTACCAGGGAAAATTCCATGCACCAACCAATCCGTGGCTGTCAGGCAACCAAGCGGAGTGTCTGATTTAAATAACTGACCGGGGTATCATCAGAGACTTGGAGCGTTTGTGTCAAGACATCAGGGATGACGATCAACTTAGTACGCAGATGACCATGGACTGTGCTATGGCGAGACGAAGCTTCAAGGACCGGAATAGACATCATTACTTTGACTAGTATGTCTCCCCCCATCAACCACTACTTACACCTGACTCATTCAGTTGGATCGTTTGAGGCCAAAATGAGGGCAAAATCAGAAATATGGATAATGTGGGCAATTGCCACCGGCTTGAGACACACAGGCGCAATGCAGATTTGCTTGTCGTGACAAGAAGAAGATGGCTTAGGGCCTACCGTTTACGATCACGGATACATACGACGGCGGAAGTCCCTGCAACCGGTCGATGTCTATTGTTTCGTAGTGATAAGTAAACTTTTGAGACAAGCGCGGCCATTGTCGTTTCACTCTGTAGGTCGCTCCCTGTTCATTCGTGAACGGAACCTAACGATCTCAGACACTATGTCGTGGGACAGCAACCGGAAACCGCAGCATAAAGAGGTTGCATATGGCTGCAGAAGCACCTGGTACGAGACCGGATGTTGACTCCACCACCATCAAACGCAGGGTAAAGCGGGTTTGCTCAGTCCAAGGACGCTGTGTATTAAACCCATATTTTGCCCCTGTGGCCGGAGGGATGAACGAACGACCTTGCGCGGGGGGTTGACTGGGAGGTTAGTCCATTAAGAAGTCTCATGGAAGCAAATGACCGCCATGCTGGGGCGCCATATGCAACATATTGCCTACTGTGGCCAAAACAAGATGTTTCTTGGTAGATAATCCTTAATTCTAAGAGGGCAAATTGCGACGCTGGAACCTGTGTTGCTGAGAGCGAGCGTTCACCTGCACCGGCAACTTGTTTGCTAAAAGAACACCGGCTGCAACTGATTTCAAAAGCCAAGCCAATAGAAGTAGGGCTCACAGAACAGCCTGCTGTAAGAGGAGCCTGCCGTAACCAGGACCCCTTGTTGCAAGCTTCTTCGTCTCTGCTGCCGCTGTGATTATCTAAGGATTACATAAACACCTTTCTAGGTGTTTATAAACTTAATAACCCGCCGTTCTGCCATGTTTAAAACTCTCTTTATCTATTATCTAAAATGTTATCATTCTCAAGAGTCATCCTATCTTTCCTTTAACATCCGACGAAGCCGTCCCTGGTCTACGTCTCCTCATGGCTGCATCCCTGGCAATGTAACAGCCGAACATGCTAAAACGATTGCACAACTTGCTCGCGTTCAACAACGACACAGAACCCTCCAAGAACTGGTAGCGCAACAACGATGCGAAAATATTAATAGCAGGCTGTCAAATGTAGAACGCCGTTTAGCTCTATACAAGCAAAGAGAAAGTCACAGATATCGCAAAAGGCAGTTCAAGTTCTAGAGCGCTATAAATTTTCGACAAGCGTGGCAGGAACGGCCTACTCCGAAATTGTCTAACGGTTTCAGCGACAACGAATTACCTTTCAATCATCAACATCTACGGCCTATGGCTTAGACGGCTCTCACGCCAACTTTTGATCCTCCTCTTGCAAACGTGCCTGTCCCAAACAAGTGTATAGGTAGGCTTCTCAGCAGTAAGTCTTACAGCCCATCTCACCATATGCAGATACATTTCTTTCTCCATGACACACGCCGTCATTGCGGGATAATCCATTCCAGGCGGCCGCTTGTAGGGAGGCCCCCCCTTAGAAGCAGGCGGTAGGCGATTGCGCAGTACTAATTGGATTCAATGAGATCGATATTGACTCTTTGTACATAAATAGTGTTCATTAAATGTTTAGAATGCCATTGCCACAACAAGCAAAATGACCAATCTGGATTAGGAGCGAAACCCCAGCTTCAGCCGACATCAGGCTGCTTAAGCTGTTACTGGCCTCTGCAACAATGTTCTCTTTTTGTTCTAAGCCGATCGACGGGCCTCCAGAGCACAAGTAGATGCGATGCACTCTGCGGTATTGACAGACGTCTGGCCAGACCAGAAACACTTAAAGCGATTGTCGGCCCTCCTCATTTCTCTGCACTTGGTAGATTGTGCTCCACCAGGGAACCATCGATGCAGACTGCAGACGTTTATTATTGCGACTGTAACACGCCACAATCACCGCCACCACCGCCGCCGCTACATCCAAATTGCCGCCATCACCTGACACAGCTCTAGTACAACCGATGAGATGGGAACCGTTGAACTCTTACCTGGGGTGATTGGAGGTTGGAAATCTCAACAGGCACAAAGTTGAATGGACTGGGATAGGTTGTATTACCGTACGTAGTAAACGAAGGCTTCTCCTCCTCAATCAACCCCTCCAGTGTTGATTTCGTGCAAGATCTACCCATGAAGGATCGGCAGTTGGGCCTTGGACGAGGTATGCCTGAATGGCAGCTCGAAGGAGGACCTGAATCCTGCTCCAGCCCGCTCTTTTGGATTTAGTTTTGAATGCCTCTTTAAAAAGGCAATTGCCTACAGAGGTGAGATGAACCATTAGTGGATGCATTAGGTAATGTCCAGGATAGTAGGGGAGCCCGTTAATACGGGCGTATCGAACCATGCTGCTGGGTGCGATCATGAGGGGGATGCCTTCAGTTGCCTGTTCCTATCGTAGGCTGCAAGCGCCGCGAACTTCTAAATAACAAGTACAGTTCGCCGCTCTCGTCAAACCTTACTAAGACCACATCAATGGTGTTTCAGCGGGAATTGTCATCTTCGAGCGTAAGACCAGAGTGTTATCGAAACTCTATCTCGGGTGCTACCCACAAGTCTCAATCACTGCCGTTTCTCATCAATTTCTGCAATACTTTTCTGCCAATCCATTTCCCTGTTGAATCTCGAGTATCCAGCAAACGGCCGCTCATATCCAGCCATCAAAATGGGTTCCATGTCACGTTGTCAGAGAAGTTGTCAACTTTCTATGCACAGGGAAGCGCCAGGCTTATCGCAAAGCCTACAGTCCAGAACTCGACCAAAAACACGAACCCGTTACAAACAACACTCCGAAGCGATTGACTGACTCGAAGCGTATACCGTAAGTTTGTCTAATCCGCGCTCGTAAAGGCCGCGAATTACCGGTGTGGATGACCCTGGGCGCGACAATCAAAAGTAGTTGTACGCCGAATATCCAATTTCCAGTGACCTTTCACAAGACAAAGCAGAGCCGGGCCGAACTAGCGGGGCGTCTCGAGTACGAACTCCTGTGCGCGCGCGATCTAAGGCTTGTAACTTGCAACACTGTCTTCAAGAGGCATCACAAGTCCCATGACCCTATCAACAGCACACAGTATTTCAAGGACATATTCACACTGAAGGACTATTACATAATTAGCTGGCGAGCTATTATGTGTGTTGCTGAAGTAAGAAGTCAGCCGTGAGATGACTGAGCGTTGCTTGAAAACTAAAACTAGTTAAACTCTGTCAATCTGATACAATTTCAAATGATAACTGCGATCTCGTTTCTTTATTGCTTGATTGCATTTGTCTTTAAACCTGCAGTAGGGCGGAAACAAGATCATAGCGGATTCACGCCATACACCAGCAAACTCAAGTACACTAGAGACAACTTAAAATCTTCTTTCCCATAATAACTCCCACACTCTCATGCCGTAGCATGATACATTTCATCCCATAACTCTTAATGCTCATGACTCAGAGTTAGCATGTAGTGAGGAGGCAAGACTGAACAACCAGTCGCGGGGGAATGTCTTCAATTATGTGCGATGTATACTGTTCCCAGTCCTTATGCGTAAGCTGACGAGGTACTGTTGCCCTAAATCCTTTGGCATCCCTAGGAAAGGCTTCCCCTTAGTCGTCATGTGTGCTAAAAGCGCCAGTAGGGGTTGAAAGAAAACGTCTGTAGTTTTGTTGGTGGGAGGCTGGGACGTGTTGCGCTTGCCGCACTGGGCTGGCGACGGCTGCTTCAGTGCCAGTAAAAGATGTCCCATTCGATACTCTCGAGTAGGGATTTGTCAACCATCAATGCGCTTCCTGATTGCGCATTCATTTCAAGCATTTTGATTGTTCAACGAAACAAACCTTTGAGAGCCGATTGGTTGGCAAATTTGACAAGACATAGGTCACGATACGCCGCAGCAAGGACCAGGAGATTGCCCCATTGCCTATAACCGGTCAGTACAGTCTCAACAAGCAAAGAGAGTAGAGTTACTCACGCGTGGGCTGTGCCAAAGATGTTGGTGAGAACAAGCCGTTTGCCATCCAAGCCGTAGAAAGCCTCAGTGCTCTTAAAAAGGGCGTAAAGGCCTCACTTGCCATATTCTGTCACTTCCACTAGAAGATCCCCCAACGTCGTGTCCTATGACCCGAGTTGCGTTCTCTTAAGAAAAGAGCCGCGGTCCTTCAGCGGCGTTCGAGGTGTACACGGTACCATTTCCCCGCTTTGTCAACCGGTCCGAGGTGTCGAGCACCGTCTTGATCATGGGTCTGTACAGATTGGCCTGCGCACCGTAGTGTTCGGCTTGTAACCTCGCGATCATAAAATCCTTAGATATACCATTATCTATGATTGCGTGCAGTTGGTTCGGATTCTTGCGTACAAGTAGCTGTGCCTAATAGTTTTGGGAGACCTGACGGGGAAAATAGCGGCCCAACAGACTTATATTGGGCCAAGGCAATACGTGCTTATGTCTGAGTACATAAGTTAATGGTGGGAGGTTAAGTTCAGCAAGAACGTCGCTAAAAGGTTATAAGCCTGTATAGAGGGTAGGGGATAATGCGGTTGCCTACCTTTCTAACACGTCCAGTAGACGAGGAGGACGATGTTGTCAACCTTATACTTAATTGTACAGAGAGCTGACTCGGCCATTTCTTCATGCCTTTCATCAAAGTGCTCCAAGTCACTTCAAAGGACGTATTAGCAAGTACAATTTCCCCAACATTTGTGTCACTTACCATGGCATGATCGTCTGCAGGGCACGATCAGCATCCAGCAGATAAAAGTAACTCTCAACTACTCTTCCAAGCTAATCATAGTAGAGTGCAGCTAGGATAAGCATTTAGGTATGTTTCACAGTCCATCCTCCACGACGCTGGCCTATAAAAAAAGATGCAGCAGTCATATATTCCAGACCGGGTATACTGCCGCTTTTGTCTAATATCATATCCCGATGCTGGCAAACCTTTCCCAGAGCCAACACGATCAAGACGATAAGGCTTCGTATGGTAGGGGGAAGTCTGTAGTGGTCTTCCAGATAATTTTCATTACCAGCGCAAGAGGGCTTTTGGTTAACAGGTTGTTCAGAATGTAGCTCCCTTTCCTCGGTCCCATGTCATTCAAGAATTGCGCAACCACAGCATCCAAGTAATCCAGCATCACAATTGGATGCATGATGAGGATATTCAACTTGAAACTTTTCACCAATTCCCTCACATTGCCTTCACTATAGTCTCGGTTGCTTCCGTTCCCTTGCAGCGGTAAGGGCTCTTGCTTCTTTTCGAAACACAATGGGCATTCCTTGACATCACTGACGCCGTTTTCAGCCATTGCTCTGTTTGTGGGGTTTCCGATCGACGTCCATGTCAACGTATGGCTCAGTGGGGTTGGGTGATTGAATAGAACAGATTCTTGCGTCGGAATGTTAATCTTGTGCGGGGTGTGTGTCTTGATCTTAACGCGTTTGGAGGCCCTCTTGCCTATGGGACCTTCAGGTTCGTCAAACATCCTGGTGGCATTGGCTTGTATTTAGTTCATCCTAGCAAGACCGTCAGTGAGGCAACCAGCTGTGGATGATTTTAAACCGACATCCCAAGTTTCGGGTCTTTGTATTCACATTCCACGCCATTTGTATCGCAATTACCGCAAGGATTCCCTTGATTGCATCTTGACTTGCTTTTCCTACAGTTGCTGCAGGCCTAGATGATGGTTAGCTTCAACCAGCGCAGAAAAAAAGGAACTGCCATAAACCGCCCTAGGCGACGCGCACACCGTCGATGTGCAAGGCCACATACCACGTTCGCGTGGCTTGGCTGAAGTTGCCCGTGTCTCCTCCACGTTCACCGTCTGCTCCCCACCGGCGCGTCCGACTGAGAGACTCTACCTCAACTTTGACGTGGCTTACGCGCTGCTTGTAGTTCCTTTTGCAGGTCGCGATCTCATGGGGTCAAGAGATGACGTGGCACGCCCACTGCTTTTGCTCATGAGCGTCTTTCTTTTCTCAGCCCCCGCTCATTCCCTCCGCACGGGGCTTCATCATGGCGATTTCGCCCATGAGCTCCTCGTGCTGCTGCTCGAGATATGTCTTTTCCCTCGTCCTTGTTTGGGGCCGGGGAAACGACCGCTGGTGTGACAACATGTTGGCTTGGGAAGGGGCTTGTTAAAGGATGAGGAAATATCGCTTCGTCGGGCCCATGGTTGGCGGCGGCGGTGGGGTGCAAGGAAAAGTAACCTCCACGCCTATAACGGAGGGGTTTACTGCGCACTTGGAGGTCAGGAATGGGAATCCAAGAGCCGGGAGTTGGGATTTGGAACATTTGCTTGGGTCCTGGGATACCCCTTTATCTGCCCATCTCCCAGCATCATCATCGCAGAATGTGTGCAAAGAAGCAACATACCGACTCGTAATACTCTAGCTTATAACCAGCCTCGACTGGTTTGTTGTATCTTTAACTAGCTAATTTGACCTGATGCAACACCTAGCAGGTTTCATTTCGAGTCTTAAGAATAATGCAGTAATGCTTGTGGGATTACCCTTTGAATAAGGGGGTATCTTTCGTGTAATCAGGAAACGTAGGTCGTGGCTTTTCATCAAAGATCGGTCCTCCATCTTAGCTATTGGCCCTCCTTAGATTTCCAACATCGATTTGCCTAGGGCGCTCCTGTCGATTATTTGCCGAGGACCTCCTAGTACACCGAGTAAGAGGGGCGTGCCGCCGCCACGGGGATGCGAGAAATATCGCAGTACGTGCCGGTCAGTCTCTGTTGAGGCGATACAAGGCTGTGTGGGTTGGATGGGAGGTGGGGTTATACGTATGCCCAGCACTGGTTTCAGTTTTTCAGATCATGACACTGGGAAGACGGCAGGTATAACCAGATGGAGGTGAGCGACCTACAAGCTGCGCGACTGCATCACGCGGAGTGGCTCACGGGGAGGGCATGCGCGATGGCTCTTGAAGATAGGGGCCGATGTAGCAAACACTGTATCAGTTGAGAAGGTCCAGGTTTCCAAGGAACCAGGGCTCTGGGTTGATTTGAACAAGTCGTGCGTTGCCTCACATGACACCCATTGTCCAACAGCGTCCGTTCGCTTGCTTCGCTTCGCCTCGACTGCGGTCAACGTTAAGCCTGCGTAAGATGTCTCAGACAGCCAGAATTCCACTCCAAAGACGGAGTTGATAAGAAGTGGGTAACGGAACTGATTTCCGAGTTCCATGCGGCCGAAAGTTCGGCATTGCAGAACGGCTCGCTCGGCACCGCGTCGCCGTTCACAGCAAGTGTGAGCAGTGTCAACATTACTTCAACTCCGCCTCAAATCTGAAAATTTCATGTAGCCTCAACTCCTTGGCTTGAGATATGCTAGCAGGGCTCCTTGGTACTCTGAAAAGTAAATTTGAACCCGGAAGGACGTCGCGTATCGGGAACGCTTACAACGACTTATGTCTAGCTCGGCAATAGCCATTCATCTCAAGAGTGATTCGTATGCTTCTTAGTTTAACAGGGATGCTGTTTCCGGCCTTGCATTAGACTGTCACTAATCAAGGCACTACATGCATAGATGTTTGGACTTTGGTTTGGAATGCCCGACTCTTCAGACACCATTCATAGGAGCGCACTATTCCAGTGCGACGAGCAGGCCAACCAAAGGCAACCAAGACGGGTTTGAAATGTTGCGAGCACGGCTGCAGCAAGCTCCATCATTACGAGTGCCTCTTGTCGATAGTTGGACAGTGGTTCATGATGGAAAGGGAATAAATACGCCGGCTGTTCCCGTATGCAATCGGATGTGGCCTTCTCGGTGTCTTGGGGGCCCTGCCGGACAAGTCCGGTTGACGTTGCTCTAGATGGCGCACTATTTGACCCAAGGTATGCAGACATGGTCTTCTTCCGGGTTATTTGCACAGGGTACATGGGACCTCGGTGCTCGTTGTTCCCCCTACTGTAGTCTTCCTGGATTTCACCTCTCTTTCTTTAATCAAAATGCCTGCGGTGCTGTTTTCTCATCCGCAGTGTGCAACTCTAGTAATGGCCCTGTTGCAACCAGCACCAGTAATGCCGACACGCAATGGATAGATTTCATGTAGGTAAGCAGGCAGACAGACGTGATTCTCGACCCGTCGTCAATGTCCGACACGGAACTGGCCATCGCCTTGCTCAAGGCCGCGTAGCACGCAACTCACAAGAGGCGGGCAATGGAAGCGAAAACAAAGGTGACGCAAGCGGAGTTGCACCGGGTTTGTTTCTAATGTTATGCATGGTACCTGCTATTCATCTATCCCTACACATGTCCTCTCCCGCATTTGCATCGCGCATCCCCTCCAACGCGCGGGACGTGTGGGACTAAACCCATAGTTATGCCAGCAACGGCGACGGAAGCTACGGCCATGGCTACTTGAATCGACGACCAGGCTAGGCTCTTCGCTGCTGAAATGAGAAACATCAGGCTGCTCGGGCCCGGGGTAAACTTGAGGTTAGGGATGCAAACATCATCCAACAATGTCGACATGTCATGGTTGCTGTTGACAACCACCGTGGATGGGCACCATTGACGACTTGTCCACGGCTCCGCATCGCCATGGCCGCATAGGAGGTCATGGCGTCGGCGTCGACGTTGGCGTCGGCAGCTTGGCGCAGCCACCATAGCGTCGAGGCCTGAGTGAATACCAAAGGACTACCCAAAGGGACAGGAGGAGTGCCAGGTTAATGCAACCGGACCTGGCCAGGCATTTGTAGAACCTGCATCAACCCAAGCCATTAGGGTTAAAGGCCTGGTAACCATCAAGCGTGCGTCAAAGACCCTTTCCGTGTCGAAAGGAGAGGTGGCGCGGCTCTTGGTTACATTAGCATTGGATCTTTCCGGGATCTTGAGCTGCGGTTTGCAAGACTTTTGATCAACACCCAGCTGCTGGCGACAGGCACCAGAAATCAAGGCCCTCTCTGGACCGAAACAGGAGTTGAGGTTGGCCGTGTCAAATGCCGTTGTAACATCCCCATGCAGTTCGCCTCTTTAAGTGGCAAGACTTTGAGAGGCTATAGAGTGCTAAGTCTGCCAACGGCGCTGTATGACAGAGGACTGGGATGACGGCGTTGGCGGCCCTGACACACTGGGCCCGGTATGAGGGCTCGTGTGGGAGGTGAATTTGAACTCAAGGCCCCAAACCATTGTGCTCGCAGACATTGTCTCCAGCCGAGTGGGTAGGGAGCCATCCTTGCTGGCTTACATGACAGCTCCCTCGGACGTCATATCAGGCGTCTCAGCAACATTGCCGAGGCCCAGTAGTTCCTTTTTATACCAAGGCCAGTATTCATCTTCCGCCCATGTCTTCAGCCGTTGCAGGGCAGCCACGATTTGGAGGACGCCCAACGGATTGTCAGTAACACCAATGGGAGGGCCTTGCCAGAGGACCTACCACAACACACGGCGGTCAGTTTGTGTCACAACAGGCGGGGCACATAGTTCGGATCAGGCTATAAACGTCAACATACCGTCTTGCCCCCGACGTATGTAGTGGCCACCAGTGTCCATGTCCTGCCGATGACGTGTAGACCGGGGATGTACTCAAGGGTGCTGATGCGGCCGCCGACGTGCGATGCAAGAAAATTCCACTGGGCAGCGTGCCACACGCCCATCTGCACTTGGGCCTTGGCCTCGTTCTCCCCACCCCTCTTGGTCTCGATACTAACGGCCAGCGGCCGGTGGCGGAGGTTATCGCAGTCGGTATGGTTGACGCCACCGAAAACCGACTTCTTACGGAAGGTCTCGATTGCCGGAAGAACGCGAGGGTCGGCATCGTGCTCGGGATCGATACTGAGGGTGTAGTCGACCATTTTACCGTACCCGACGGAAGGGAGATAATGCTTGATGATTCGGGCATGCATGCTGTTGGTGTGCTGTGTTAACCTACAACATTCTGCCTGGCAGGGGTCAAGACAGACAAACGTACCAAGGCACCACGCAGACTAGTTCACCCCTCCGGGGAGGGCCGCCGTACAGGGCCGCCGCGATCATGGGCGTGTGGACGAGGTTGTTCCAACCATACTCGCCCTCAAAGTTCTTCTGGCAATCGGTGCTCATGTCAACAACCGAGAAAACATTGTCCAACATTGTTTCGGGGCGGTAACGATGCTCGCGTAGCCCACCAGGCATGTTCTGTGTCCCGGATGCTTTGGACGTCTCAAACATGAAGTCGTCGAGTTGTTCAAACGCGGGGTCGGAGTCTCGGAGTGGTATCAGGAGGGGCTAAGCGCTGGCTGCATTAGTTATTGTGCCCGACGGCGAAATGATTTCTCTGATATCTCGCGCGCGTTGGGGGGGAGTCGGGTGAGTCGGGTGAACAATACATGCCTTGAGGTTCGACGGTATGAAGCTTCTAGCCACTGCGATCCGGTTGATATCCCGTAGTAGGGAGAGCAGGCCAGGGGGCGCGCCTTTAGCCCCTGGCTTGAGGACATCCGTCACGATGCTCGAGTCGGCGATTTCGAACCTGGCGAGGGCCTTGGTTGGCGACGATCGGCCCGAGGCAGAATTGGCTTCCAAAGACTCGCTCGGAGGGAGTGACGGCGTCTCGTTGTATGATCTGGCCGATCTCGCGGCCGGGGCTCTGGGTGTCTCCTGGTCGATATCGAACCCAGTCTCGTGTGAGGTTTGGCCGCCCCGCGTCTTCCTCTTCTTGTTCTTCGTCGGCGTTTCAGTCGCGGAGGCACCGTCTGCCTGATCGTTGCTTTCGTGCGTCGACATCATGCCATCGTTGGAGGACTTGTTCTGCCGGAGCGATGCCGGAGGTGAAAGTGGATGGAGCCGCTCGAGTTTGCGTTTCTTGAAAGCAAAGGGCGGAGGGGACGTCGGCGTTGATGTCGGGGAGGGGATGAGCGGCACCTGTTGGATCCAGGCAATGATGGCGTCGTAACCTTGTGTCATGACCGTTAGCCGTTGACGGTTGCGATGGTGTTGTACTGGCTTGATGACAAGCAACCTCGCGACGGGTTCCTGTGAATGGGCTGGTTAACCACCTTTGCTTGAACGTTTTGGTGGATTTTGGGCGGGGGTCCCGCTGTTGACCGGGTGACGCCGAGTGGCACTACGCCAGTTCCGAAAAACACCCTTGGACGGAACCATGAAGCACTGACCACCAGTCTACCCAGCCACGCGCAGCCACCCCAGAGCTGCGCCACAGTGGCTGTGCATTTTCTTATCGGGGTTTATCTTATCTTGTTGTTTAGAGGTGTCGTACCCTAGGGCCAGAATTCCCTCTTTATTTCAAGCTCACGACAGACAGACAGACAGGCACACACACACACACACACACACACACACACACACACACACGCCACGCTTTCTCTCTCTCTCTCTCTCTCTCTCTCTCACCATGTCTGCCGAAAACGTGGCCTCCCTCTTGGCCGAGCTTGGCT
The DNA here is from genome assembly GCA_022836555.1 of Colletotrichum tofieldiae. Lineage (NCBI taxonomy): Eukaryota > Fungi > Ascomycota > Sordariomycetes > Glomerellales > Glomerellaceae > Colletotrichum > Colletotrichum tofieldiae. The sequence continues at coordinate 621,578 of BQXV01000011.1, forward strand.
CTTGGGACGAGCAGTCCACCACCACCAACCCCCTCCCCGCCATCGTCGCTCTCTACAAGCAGTGGTGGATATGTCACCAGACCACCAAGACGACCGACGCGCCCGCGCCTCCCTCGATCTCAACGACGCCGCCATGTTCCTGGGGCGTGCTGTACCCCTGAAGACGGCCTCGACCAAGACTGTCGCCGGCCTCATCAACTCCTCCACCCAGAGGACCTTCCCCGTCGCCGAGGTGCTGGCCGCCGTGCGCGCCGCCATCTGCGCCCGCCACAAGAGCCCGACCGCCGCGCCCGAGCACACCAGCGCCGACATCACCAAGGCGGCCAACAGTCAGTCTTTCTTTTGTGGTACATGCCTTCTTCATACGAATCTCGTGTGTGCTTGTCAAGATGTCCGGGGAAGTCCCTCCCCCTCTCCCTCTCCCGCTCCCACTCCCACACAACGGGGCAATAGCGAGAGTGTGGAGTTGGCTCGTGGCTTGAGCCGTGTGACCCTCGACGACAGCTAATTCGACCAACAGCTCGACCTGAACCCCCTCTCTGACCCCTCTCCCCCCCGGTCCTGGAGCTCGAGGACCAGCAGCAGCAGTCGCCCGCCGCCTCCCCCTCCGTTTCCATCACCTGGAAGACGAGTGCTGCCGGTCTGTCGGTCGTGGGTAACGTCAATTTCCCTGGCATGGATGCCCAGTCTGCCGAGTGTATTTTTCTAGTCGCCCGCTTCGCCGCCTTGCCCGCCCCTCCAATCTTTGCAACTGGCCGGGTCACCGCCCACGCCCACTCGGTCCGCGCCATGGCGCTCTCTGGGACCGCCTGGACTCGGGATGCCGGGGTGGCTAATTACAAAAAGGAGAGGGAGGCGGGCTCGGATACTAACCCAGTCTTCGTCATCATCATCATCACCAGCGCTATAACGTCCTCAAGGGACACTATTTCAAACAGCCTTTAAGATGCGGACTAGGGAGCCTCCCTTTTTACTAATAAAAAGAAGAGCGCAGCGGGCGCATGACAGCATCGACTTCTAACTTAAGCGTAAGTGAACTAGGTGCGTTGCATGCATGCCCTTTGTGACTTTTTAAACAGAGGCCAGGGTGCTGAGCCACTCTGGAGCCCCGAACCCCTTTGGTGAAGTGAGAGAGTGCTTGTTGATATTGTTTGATCCAACTTGAATGCAGGATCCCAGAAACTACCGTTGCTATCTATCAGCAAAGAGGGTTTGCTATGCAATCATCTCCACCTCCTGTCAAAGGTCCCGGGAAAGCCTCGCTTGGGCGGTCGTCGACATGGCGATGTCATAAGGTGGTTCTGATTGCGACTTGGTTCTCATTGTGACTTTGGTTTCCGTCATGATTCTCTGGTTCTGTTACCCGACACCGTGCATGCAATAAATGAGCTTGCGTTAGATAAGATTGGTGGTTCTTGCTACGGCAACCGAGAAGTGCTGTGGGTGCTAACAGAAAGACCCCTTTCACCTCTCCGTTTCTAACACACTACTTACCCGGTGATGATAGCAGCCTAGAGCGGCACTGTGGACGAAGACCCAATCTGTGTTAGTGACTCTCGGGGTTGTTTGCTGCTAGTCAAATCTCTCTTGGGGGCTTGGTCAAACTGCAACGATCTCATCGCTGCTGATCCCTAAGTTTGATCTTTTCGTAATTTCGGCCGGTCCTGGGCTTGAATATAACGTGGGCAAACAAGCCGGAGCTCCTCACCGGGGATGATATCGGATGCAGTGGCCGGTTTGACCCCACAGCACCGGCTCAACGGCCCCGTCGGGTGGGATGTGAGGCGACAAGTTGTCAGTTTGTGGACCCCCCTGTTCACTAGATTTCGGCAAAATAGTCATCATCCCCAACCCGACTTGAAGCGTAGCTTAACAAAACATATCTATAATCAGAGCATACGTTTAATGTCCATCTCAAATCTTACGAACCGTAAAACAGCACCAAGACACATATTATCCTCGCCCCCCTAGAAACTACATCCTAGAACCGATGATGTTTTTGCAAGACCCTCCAAAGACATTACAGTTATGGAAGCACTGGGCGAGGCGACAGATGCACTCGGGATTTTCCATGCCCTCGTCGCCCTCTAACAACCTCACTAACGGCCGTTGGCAAGTATCTCCTTACACGCAAAGCTTCAAGCGTTGTTACATCTGTCAGAGAGTATTGCGCGAGTCCAGGCAGAGCACAATGGCAAATGGCTTTATAAGCTGAATGATGGGATCTCGGCCAAAGTACAGATTCTCCTGTGTTGGGAAATTAGAGAAACTTGAGGCGTCTGTAAGGTGGTAGCAAACTCGTCTCAAGGCTGCGCCGTTTCGGGTTTCTCGCTGCACCGTGTGGGACACGTGTGCTAACTCCAGGATGACTCTCCAGCCACTCTTCAAGTAGCGCCAAACCATCTAAACCACCCTCCTGTTTATTTCAGACGAGGATGAAGATGGACATGGTTTTGCGGGAACATGGCCTGTAATTTGCTTCCGCCTTGATTCAACTCGACTCGGCAGGATATAGGACACCTCGACAGTTGCAAACGGAACGGGACGTGTGACTTCACAACACCCGAGACGACCTTTCGGCATGGCTTCGTTGCTCCAATAACTTCCCGTTAATCTCGCCATATATTGATGCTTGTGGGGTATGTTCCATAACAGGACTCAGTAAGATGTAAGGCATGGTTCCTTTCATTGCCGTGGAAATCCCCGTTATTGGCCTTTGGGTAGTTCCAGGAAGTCACTGGACGGCGAACTAGTAGTAAAGGTGTGGTTATAGACAACCACTTCCACAGAGAATCTGGGGGAGGTTGAGAAGATGACGGGTTCGCCAGTGAGCGAGATGCCTGTAAGAACCACGGATTCTATCCATTCCTCTCCTGCAATCCTATGCATGCAGCGGAGCACGCTCTAAGCTTTCCGCCGAGTACAACACCGAAACAAACCAATATAAATCAAGGTGAGAGCCAGGACGTATGGTTTCTAGGACCATAGCCGCTCAGAAGTTGCAGCCGATTCAGTTGTGTGCTTTCTTTTATAGATGCGAGGGGCATAATCTGCGGTATGCGGAATGGAGATAATACCGCCAGGGCAGAGAGTGTAGTTAGACCCTATCTAAAAGATTGTGAAATAGGTGCAGGATAACAACTCCGTCGCAGTGTTGATGATTCAGTGGTCTTGTACTTTGTCGTACGGAGCATAGCAATGAGCTGACCGAGGACCTGGTGCGGACCTCCGCTGTCTCTTTAACATCCTCGAGCTTTGCAGTAACAAGTTTGCCAAGGTGAAAGGCATGAACCAAGGCTCCTATCTTTAAAGATGAGTATACGTTAACTACTTCTTTCTTAGGCCCGATGGCAGTCATCAGTCACCAGGTTCTAATGTGACTGGATGTTGGTGGGGTGGGGACCGTCGCCACACTTAGGCTTGGCTTAAATTAGCCAACTTGATACGAATGTTGCTAAGATTTTGCACGGAAACATGAGCCACAATTGTGTTGTTTGGTAACAGACCACAGAGGCCATGGCAGGGCCGCAGAGATGATGTCGCTCATTTACACGGCAACAGATCCTTCGTCAGAATCATGTCCTCCGTTGAATAAAGCTACTTGTTTACCGAAAAGAGAGAGGAACCGTCCATGTTCTATAGCGCATAGGGGTACATATCTTCAGGGACTAATGGTTAATGGGTTTAAGGGTCAACGTCGGCGTCGACTGGCTGTAGAATGCTGGACTTTGCGTTAGTATCAGGCAAGGGCTAAATGAATGACGATCTAGTCTCAAGGAACGGAGGGCATCGGCCCCGACTGCCCAATCATTCATTTCGCATTCAGTGCACCGGACAGGGGACTGGCAGACATACCTGTGCCGACTGATTCAGGTCGGGAGAACGGTTGGCCAGGCGCTGCCCGGTTGGTGTACAAGGTCAGGCAGTGATTTCGGAACGCCCTCGTCCAACTGGTCTGGTATGTACTTCCTGATGATCTTGTTGGCGGTTCGCCAAGGTCTGGTGCTCATCCTTGGGACCCTGGCTCCCTGCGTTGATGTGGTCTGGTTCCGACTGCTCAAGTCGGGCCGATTGGAGACAGGCTCGCGCAAAGGTCTCCCGGGTCGATGGATTGACGTGAAAAGCGCAGCTCGAAAGAGGATGCCATCACTGCGAACGACGGGGTGGGCTTTGGGCAGAAGAACAAGATTCTCAAGCGACGGGCCAGAAATAGTGATGATAACCCTAAGCAGCCCAATGTCACCATCGTGGACGGAGGGCGGCGGGCCAGGAGGGAAGCAGTAGTCGTGAGTAGCTTGTAGACAACGTCCGCCGTCGTACTTTGGGCCTTTGAAACGTAAGATAGAAATACATCGCAACTTTGGGGTCCGTCCTCAAACACAGCGAGGTGGGATGAGGTGGAGTAACGTAGATGGACAATAGTGAGAGAGAGACAGAGGGGAATGGAAGTGGAATGACCAGGCAGGGTGGAGGGGTCCACTAAGACAAGCTGCTTATTTCATCTACGCGGCCTCATGTAAGGCCAAGGGCACAAATAGGGTCGCCAGCTTCCTCAAGTACCTCATGTCATGCGTCTGCAGAGCAGCGCAGCACAGCACCGCTGGTCACTTGCTCCAAGCTCCCAGCCAGAGAACAATATACAGGAAGAACAAGAGCGCCTGATGGCATGTACGCAACATAATGCGCCATCCAATACACACGACTTTCCTAGCCAAGGCGTAGATTCGGCGTCGTGCATTCATTCGTTCACTCATCGACGTAGACGTAAACGTGAAAATGGAAATGGTTGGAGCGCGAGCTAGCCGAGTCATTACATAATCAGCGCCGGTTGCGATTTGCCCCATTTGATTGGCCCAGATTTCGCGCGCACTTAATCCAAGGGTGCGCGCAAGGTGGCAGACCCACAATGCCGCATGAACTCAAGTCAACGTCAACTGATGTTGACGAACTTGAGTTTGCACCAACCGCATTACATGGACGGGCACTTCGACTCGCATCCATCTGCCTTGCCTTCGCTGACCTCACCTCCGCACCTCTTTCCTTTTTCCCTCCTGAACGTCGTCGTCGTGCACTCATTCAATCAACCAACCTGCCAGCCTACCAACCGTCTACTTCCTCCTGCTTGTTTGCTTCTATTCCACGTCGTTTGATTCCAATCTGTCACGTCTCTCTCTCTCTCTCCCTCTTCTTCTTTTATCCATCCTCACGGTCGTCAGCAGACAAAATCCTAGAAGCACACCTTAATCCGCCGCCCAAATGGCCTCCTCCCGTCAAAATGCCTCGCATCACACAACAATCATCACAGCGGAAACTTGCGCCACTTCTCCCTCTCTCAACGAGCTCTCCTCCCCCAATCCCGCTTGCAACTGACCTAGGTGCGGCAGCACCTGCCGTGGAAGTACAGCAACAGGAGCCTGCGTTGGATGCGAATGCCCACGTAAGCACCCTTTTCGGGAACTCCCCAGACCTCGAGATGTGCGCAAATTCTGACGCCAGCCCAAGTACTACAAGTTCCATGCAGAGGTCGTTAACGCCAACCCATCCCCCGGGACCAGCACCAACCGCGTGGTACGCCAAGCCCTCGGCAAGTTCGAGCAACCTCTTCGCGAGGCCGTTGCGCACAAGGTCATTCAGACCTTGCCCCTTGCAAAAGCAACCACAAAGTCGGTCAAGAACGTCATCTTCGACCACGCAGGAAAGGCCGCCAAGCGTCGCAGCCGCTACACAGCCGCGCTAGACAAGGCGTTCGGCGGGAGGAACTGGCTTCCGCCGCCCGCTTTCCACCGTCGCGCTCCCGCCGGTCCCCATGGGGATACACTGGCGCAGAACAACCTTGGACAGCTTTGCCGTCTCTTGGATTTGTGCGACGAGGCGGGTTTGCCAGTTGGTTCCTGGTACACCGAGGGGGGCCTGCTGTACGACGCCTCCGTCGCTCTCCATGGTCAAGGCCCTCTCCGCTGGACAGCAGACGTGCCCAAAAAGGCGTTGGAACTATTCAGCCAGCGCTATCCTCACGTCGCACGAGGCAGCCGGATGGGTCTCGTCCCTCACTCATCCAATACCCCGCCCGAGCCCGAGCCTGAGCCCGAGTCTGAGCCCGAATTCGCGGCTGGCGCAGACGTTGCCAAGGCTGGCGGGGAGGCATGGGAAACAGAAGAGGACGACCAGGATCAACCCATCGTGTCACCGACGCCGACCCGCCTTCGCCGAAATTGCCGGAAAGCGGCACCTCGCCTCTCAATAGTGGCGGAGAACGAATGTACCACGGAGTCTAGTCGCGGCCTCCCACTCCGCGTGTTGTACGAGGCACCGGATCTCGGTGGTATGGACGGCCCTGACTCTACCGCCGCCAATCTTTCCGGCATGGATCCTCCATCTTGCTCAAAGATATCGCATTCCAGTCCATTATTCTCCCCGGCAAACGACGCTCACTCCCCCGACATGGACTTTAATTTCGAAGAGTCACCAGACGCACCTTTGCTAGGTTTGTCAGCTGTCGACGCCCGCCTTGCCTGTCGCAGCGCCGCTATGACTCAGCTGGAGAATGGCGAGATGCTAAACGACCAGTCTATCCGCGAGCTACAGGAGATAATGAAAGAACGTATCGCCACGTCGGAAGAAGTCGTCCTTGTTGACCCTCTCTACTTCAAGCCGACTGACAGGCTTCCTGCGTCTCTCCCACGGTCAATACGTAATGGTGAAAAGGCACAGTTGCTAGCCATTATCCACCACGCTACTCACTGGGTCCTTGCGCGGTTCCGGGTCGTATCCCAACTTGGCATCGAGATCAACGTATACGATTCCATCCCCACGTCAGGAACGGCAAGCATTGTGAAAAAGTTGGCTGTGCCGTGGTTAGAGAAGCACTTTCACGGGTCAAAAGCCTCGTTTTCGCCAATGGTGAGTTGTGCAGTCGGCTTTCTCAAAATCCATGAGGTGGCTAACAGTCTAGGCTGGCCCACGCCAGAACGATAGTACCAGCTGCGGGCTCTTTGTTCTTGTCGCTATGAAGCACCTGCTGGAAGGAAATGACACGCTAGACAACCTCCAGATGGACGCCGCTGAAGCCCGCGCGACCCTTTTGGACATGGCAAAGAAGGAGATGCCATTTACCGAGCCTGCTATACTGTTAGAGCCCGGGAACAGTTCCCCGAGAAGTTCTCGACACAGTTCCCCGGACCCCTTCCCCAACGTTTCCCCGAACCAATTCAAGACAACTGAGCCGGTGAGGAGGAGTCGGAAACGGGGCGCTGAGAGCGACGAGAGTATCTCACCCAAGTTCAAGCGCCGCAAGTCCCAGGGCCCTCGGGAGCTTTCAGGGATCTTTCTATCACATGACCATTCGAAACCCGATCCCAACAGTGCAGCCGTGCGGCGGGCTAAGCTCGACGCCATTCGCAAACAAATCGAGGAGCTGGACGACATTCCAACGACGGTCGCGCCTACGCTCCAAGATGAGGTGGGGCTCGGGCAGGAGAAGGTGCGAAAGGCGGAACAGGCGCGCAAAGAGGCCGAAACACGTCTCAGTGCCCAGCAAAGCGAGCTCCGAGAGGCACAGGCCGCATTGGCACGGGCCGAGAGGGACAACGTGCAGATGAGGGAATGGACCGAGAGTCTGTCGACCGCCTCTTCACTGCATGCCCCTGGAAGGCCGTCGGACGGGGACTCTCAGCCGGCGCCGTTTCCGACCTTCTTGCAAAGCTGGGCGGCGCACCAGGTGTTTGTACAAAATATGAAATCAGGCACCTTGGCGAATTGGAACAAGGCCTCCAAAGACGTCGAGGCTGCCGAGGCCGCCGTAGCCGCATCGGAAAGAGACGTTGGAGAGGCCGGCGCAGTCCTTCGTGACACCCGTGAGGCTCTTGAAGCGGCAGAGGTAATGTACAGCAACCACGTGGATCAAGAGAGACTCGTAGGCGCGGTGGCGGGGTTTTGGCAGCAACAAGCCACTACGCGAGAGAGATGAGCGGTTTAGTTATTCTTTTCTTCTAGGTGACAGGGGGCATTTGGCCTGGGGCATGGGTTCAACTTTTACAGCATTCAGTCGGAGGGGTGGCACAGGCGTATTCACTAGCTGCTGGGTTTAGACATCAAGCATGGGTTTAGAATGCTGGTGCCGTGGCCATGGCGTCTTATCGATTTGCTTGGGGCGGTGAAGACATGCGTGCTTTGCATTTTCACCATTTTCACCATCCGTCGCCGAAGCCGAAAGCTGCAACCCAGGCGACCACACACTGCAGGAATTGGCAACAATTACTGACTGGGCGCACGACATGCATTTCTTACCGCAGGACGGTTGTTCTTCCTTCCTTGTTCCCCCTTTTCCCTGCTCTGTTTTACCCCGCCGTATTGGCCGGCTGGAGCGAGTGCTCAATGTCATGAATCGGAGTGTTTGGTGGCAATTGTCGAGTTTCGGCGGTGGCGGGGCGTGCCGTCGGTCTTACGTCAGCGACCCGCCTTGGCGCCAATGGAAGCGCTGCGGCCCCGACCGGCCGGTTCCTCATCAACCCCGACCTTACGACGGTAGACATGGGTGTTTTGTCTCCATTTTTCTTCCTTTTCTTCTTTTTCTTCCTTTTCAGTCTTCTTTCCTTTCTTCTTCTTTTTTTTGTTTTGCCTTTGGGTTTGAGAGCTTGGCTATGACGCCGCGAAACAGGCTCCGGTTACGAATCGCCAAGGCTGTAATCAGGTTAAGGAGAGCACCCCCGTTAGTAATTGCTGACATTTTCGGAGCATCCGTCAGTCAGGTTCATCACCAAGGACAGGCACATCGACGCAGTCCGCCATACAGGCCGTACCCGTATTAGATTCTCAAAGGGCAGTCATTCCTTGAAAAAAAGAAAAAAAAATGGGGGGGAAAGGACCCGACCGATACCGACTCTTGGACAAGTTCACCTGTTGAGGCATCCCGCTCGAAACACCAACGCGGCATTCAAGCCACGCACCTTTCCGCAGAAGCTCCTCCCAAAACGGCGCCAGGGGGGCAAGCTCAGCTGAAGCCTCCGTGGCGCTGTCTCTTGAGTATTCGCCCTCCTCGGCCAAGGCCCTCTCGTCAAAGAAGCATTAGGTCGATGCTTTTTGTCTTGTCGACAATGGCTTTGAGCGGGCGTCGTTGGCTTGATTGTGATCCGCCCGACCTTCCCTTGGCCTAGACATCTGGCGAATCAGAAATTAAAATCAAACCCAAAGTCATTAGTGTTCGGAGACCCATAGGCCTAACTGTTCACTTCCACAGCTCCAGCAGCTCTCTTCCCGCCTGGTGCATACAGATACAACCACCTCTCATTATGACAGGGTTCTTACATTGCCCCAATGTAGACGGGCGCCGCTGTCGATTGAGACGTGACACGGCTAACTTGAAGGGGTTGAAAAGTACAAAGACAAACCCGAAAAGGGAAGACTGGGCAAATCTTACAGATCAGGGCATAGAAGCGGCGCTCCAGAGAGCCATGGTGATGCCTAGTAGCCGGGGGTTACCGACCTTCCCCCGAAGCGGGACCACGCGCTTGCATTAAGCAACGTACTCGGCAGTCTCTTCGTCATCCTTGTCCTCCTGGTGGTTTGGCCGCTGGCGTTTGAGACTTCTAGAGCCCGGGGCTCCAGACCGGTGTGGGCGAACAATACCGGCCGGGATGCATGCGCAGGAGGGCAGTCCTACTTCCAAGCCGGTCAAAGTGTAAACCAGACGAAATTTAAGCCTCTCGTACCGCCTAGAGGTGGCCGGGTTCTCTAGATGTTCAAGTAGGGGGAACCATTATGACAAGCTATAACACACTGAGGAATCTCATCATTCCCTAAAAATATGTAAGGAAACCTGGTTTACCATGCTGCATTGGGGGCTTAAGGGGTATCTGGGGCGCAGGAGGGGTGGTTCCGTTGCGTCTTGGAGGTGGCCTGTAGGGCATGGGTGGACTTGGCGATGAGAATCGCTACACAAGCAACTCGCCCTCTTGATGCCCTGCTGTTGTTGGTTGTTACCAACGAGTATTTCATGCGACCCGCAGCCAGCCAGCCAGCTTTCATTTAAAGTTTACGTGCTGAACGTACCAGCAGACGCCTGTCGGGCTTCCAAGTTCCGGGAGGAGCAGCGCTCTGGACCTCACCAGAGGGGTCTTTCTTTCTTATCAAGCAAGCCATCATTCAGTCTGCGCAGTCTGCGCCGTCGGCAGTTCGCCGTCTCTGGACGTGGGGATTGGGATCTCGGTATATTCACGTTGTGCCATTCTTGAACAGTTTTATATCATGGTGTTCATATGCCCCGAGTTTCCCTTGGTGCCAACCTCCATGCCATTGCCACGTCTCCTTGCAGCACCTTGAGACCTCGTTACTATGCAGAGCCGCGACGCAGCAACCCATGATTCTTATTTGTTCTGCTAGACCTCGGGCTTGAGAACTTGGGCAGTCAAGCGTCGGGAATTGGTATGTATGGCCAAGCCCGCATCGTTGACCCAGGAGATGCCTTGCGTTGCGAGGCTTTGCAGTGGGAGAAGTAGGCTTGGTCTGTAGGGACCTGTGGTATTGCGAGCTGGAGTCAGCACGGCCAAGCGCAGTTCCATGGTTTGTTCTGGTTCCCAGGGTATATGTTGGTGTACATGGTGATATTGATGGGCGTGTAGGCAGGCAGAGAGGGAAGGAGCCGGCTTACCTCTCCCTCGGTGCCGCGCACCGAGGAAGGAATTGAACTGGTGGTTGAACTGTGTTGTTTCGTGGGGACTGGGTGTGCTGGCTTTGGGTTCTCAGCCTCGGAAGCGTGGAAGGTGACGGCGACAGCGATGGTGCGAACTCCCTATTAATGAGGGTTCGGATGTACGGTATATTCGAGGTATCGGTGGTGACCCGAGCAGTGCGATGCTTTTCCAATTCCTCGTTAAGGAATCCCGGGAAGAAGGTAGAAGGAAGGCGAAGGGAGGAGAGCGGGAGGCGAGACCAAGGCGGCGACGAACGTGTCTGCTCCGGGCATTTGCACAGTCGATGTGAAACGAAGGCGAGAGTTTTGTGTTTTGGTCCAGATGTCGACATGTCACTGGCAAAATGCCAGGGCGCAGGTGTTTACGTTGGCATTGCCATTGGCTTTGTTGGGGAATAATTAGCACCCATCACACTCCTTGATGCCTCGCGTAATCTGTCAGATAAGGAGGAAAAAGCCAGCCTCCTGTCTTTTCCCTCTGGTACGTGGTACCTGGTACCTTTCTGGTACGTCAATTCTGGGCAGAGGGATGCGATTCGGAGTGCCCTTCCGAATGTACAAGGCCGTAAGCAGAAAGGAAAGGAACTTCATGCGCGCTGTGGGTCCGCCACGCCGTGCGCACCCCAAAACCACGGTGCGCACGGATCTGGGCCAACCAAATGAGGCGAGTTGCTGTGTCCTCGATTTTTATCAAGTCTTTAAGCAACCAGCCACCTGCTGGAGTTCAGCCTCGGCTTCAAGTCATGCTAATGCTGGCTGGCTGGGCCCCCAGCCTCGACTTGATTTCGCTTTTACCTACTACCACGGCACCGATTCGTCACATCCAGCAGTAAGACATCGATAACCTGGCGCCGATCCAATAACATCCCGCCCGCACGCATGAGGACGAGAACGAATGCTCCGTGTTCCATCCGTGTTCCACGGTTCACTAGGCAACACCTCGTCTACAAGTCCAACGGGTTTTCGTCGCCATCGTCGCATCCCTTGCGCCTCCTGACGACAGTATCCTCCCTATTGCCGGCGACGGTGGAGAGGAGCTCCTTCGCCCGGGTCTCGGTGACCTTGCTGCTTAACACGGACGAGTCCACATGTGCCATGCGGGTTGTCGGCACCATGACCCATTGCTTCTATCATCACGACACTTTCCGTCCTGTCGAAAGACTGCCCCTTACTGCTCTAACCGAGGGCGGCGAAGCGACTTGACATTCGTACAGACACTGCGCGCTTCCTTAGCTTTCAGAACGGCATCCTGGTTTCTTTAGTCGGCCCTTTCAGGGAAGAGGTACAACTTCATTCCCGCCGCAACGCTGTGGTTGTAATCCAAATACCCAAGTCCCTCATTTCACCCGGTCGATCTGCGCCTACTTCCAGCTTTTAGCTTTCAGACACTGCGTCGCCTTCTCAAGCCACCCTCTCCATCACCGTCCGTGAATTGACACCATTGAAGATCTCGACCGTCACCCTCATTTTCCCCTTCACAGGAAACCTGCCCGACCGCCAGAGTCTGCCCCGGTTCAGGCACCTAGCAACAGAAGCCTTGGGAAGAGGAGGACTGGGTACATGGCGGGATAGCAGGAAACCCAGTGGTTCCTAACCCGATTCCAGCCTGCATTTCATTTCTCAGCACGACAGAGCGCCACCCTCCCCCTAAAGCATAACCAAACCGGCACCTCGTGCAAGATTGTTGTTGTCCGTCTTGCGAACACGGCGGAGAGCGGTAACTTTGGCCTTTGTCGAATAGTGCTGGGCACGATCTGACATGTCTTGTTGGCTGCCCCAACCATGGTTTGACGGGTGCAGCTCACCTGAGACGCCCTTCTCGGTGATGGTCAAATCCGGCTTGAGGCCGGAATGGGCTCGCACGTGAACTTGGTTTCTTTTGCCACCGAGATGAGCCAAAGATGACGCAGTACGACGCGTTTAGGGAATGCAGAAGCGAAGGAGGCCAGCGTGTCGTGTGTATATGAATATCAAGAGAGAGGTGATGCCACCTACCATGAGCTTTTGGCCATCGCGTCGGGGTTGTTAGGGTTGAAAGCATCCACCCCGCATTGCCTGGGCATAGGCCAGATCAAGAGTTTCCTACTTCTTTTGATCGGCCTTGGCGAATGTAGCGGGCTTGCTGCCGTCTGCTTCATCTGCCTGGTCCATGGCGTGGAGACGGCTCGGGTGGTTGTTGCGGTGAGATTGTTGTGGCTGGACGAGGAGAAGGAGAGGACCTGCAGTTGCTGCTGCCTCTCGGTCTTGGGACCGGCAACGATGCTGACACAATCACCACTCGCTCAGCAGGAACACGTCACTTGCAGGCATGACGACCAACCCGTCGGCTGCAATCCACCACACCCGCAAGTCGCCGGCCGCCCTTTTCCCGTCCAGCGCCAGAGCTGCCAGGCTCGCAGCCGTTGAAGCGCCCGAGTCAACGATACACGGCAATGCGTTGGGAATCTCGCCACAATATGCTCGTCCTCTCACCATTCTTGTCACAACAGAACACTCCCGGGACCAGCCCACCAGAGGTCGAGCACAGTCGCCAGATGTAGAGCGGGATGCAGAAGAATCGCCTACCACCACCCACAGCAAGGCACTGTCCACTATCCCCGACAGAGCCACGAGACAGCCTTCGAATGCTACAGGAATGACTCAATCAGTCACAACCACGAGCTGTTATCCTCGCCGACGACGTGATCCCCCTCTCATCCGCTTTTACATGAGCAAGAACGTCGCTCCGCTGTGTCGAGAACAAAACACCCCCGGCATGGCTGGTGACCTTGCGCCTGCGATCGCCGGCCTTGATGGGGTCGTCCTCCGGGCTCTTCTCGGGACTTTCAACTCGCGCGTACGGCCTTCCAAGCCAAGTCATCCTTGTGTGCGTCCCTCGCGACAGCATTGGTCGCAATCTTGCAACTGACGACGAAGATGGCGCGGTTGACGGCGGCCGGCGCTTTTATCCGTCGGGATCGTGTCTAGGTTCACGAGCATGTCGATGCTGATGTCGGAATCTTTGGTCATGAACATGGCCATCATCGAGGCCTCGTTGCCCTCCACGGACATCGTTGTGTCCCCGTTGTTGCTGCTGGACATGACCTTGTGCATGTAGTTGGTCACGTTTGGCTCGATAACGGCTGTTACCCTCGTCGTTCGACCGGCGTACACCCGCATGGCCGTGAACATTTCCTCATTGATGAGCATGACCAAATTCACGACTTCGTCCAAGCGGTAGTATGTGAACAGCTTCTCGAATAGCACTGCGACAACGGCAGCGTGTGTGACCATGAGTGAGTGTGTGTGCAGGAATAAGGACTTGTTCAACCTCCCGAACGAGGTCCTCTTCATGAACTCGAATATGGACAGGCAGTCGTGGACGCACGCGCATATCGGTGGGTCTATCCTCATGTTCTTCTTCGACTCCGTGTTCGGCGATGTGGTCATGCTGATGGACATCTGCTCGATGTAGCTGGGGATCCTAGGCGAGTTGCTGCCCGACCTCTCGTATGTGTGCATGAATGTCTTCTTGCTCGAGTAGTGGTTGCAGCGTCTGGACACGGTCATCGTCGTGGCCATCTCCACAACGACTGCTGCATCTCTGTCTATAAACTCAACTGTAACTAGGTCGCCCCTCATGAAGTTGATCATCTGCTGGATCCTGCCTAACTTCTCGTCCATGGCCAGATTTTTGCGCTTGAAGAACGTCATGGGTGCAGCTGCTGTTCACGATCATGCACGCGATACTCTGTAAGCACCCAAAGCCTTCTCAGACGAGTGCTAGACCGAGTACATATACAAGAACAAGACCCGTAAATCATGAGAAACGAGTGGGCTTTCAACGAGTCCGTCGATGCCGAGGCCAGGGCCATGTGGCAGACCACGAGGTAGAACGCTGACCAGGAGAGGGACAGGAGATTGATGTTGACGGAGATCATCTCAATATGCAGAGTCAGGCTTGACCGTACGTTCTCTCCGATGGTAGCGAAGGAGTACTTGTCGACGGTCATTAGGCGTTCCAAGCATGGATATATTCACGGGGATGGTCGGCAACTCGTTTAGACGCTGGTCTTTGATGCAACCCGAGTGCGGATGGACCCTGCACAAGTATAAGTCCCTGTTCCTATCCGAGTGGATGGCTCCGGACGTGTCCGTGACCACGTGAACGATCGAATCTGTGGTCTCGACCATGACCATCTCCGGCAACATGCTCGACGTCTCAGCGGCAAAGAAGAAATTCAGGGGGTACTTCGACGTGACTGGGCTAATTACCATGACTTTGCACACGACCGCCGTCACGCCCAATTAGATAATAGGACGCTAGGCCGTTTGGTTGGTCTAGAACCAGGTCTGGTACACAGAGTACGGTTCGGCAACGCTGCATGCGCGAACTGCAACCTGTCCGGGCCCTCTATCTTCTTCGCGGTTCACAGCAAGCACTCAAGGATATTCTACGTGATGCTCACGCTCGAGACCGTGAAATTGATCTCCGCGTACTCCAGGAACATCTATGCGAGGACCGGTACGACTTGGTCAGTAGCTACCAGCTTGTCCACAAAGCTGAAGTTCCAGCCATCCTTGAGCTGAAGCACAACCAAATCTCTGGCGTTGTTCAGAAACGGTATGTATACCTGTCATCATCATGTTTGTCTCCAAAACTACGCATGGAAATGCGATCATGGGCCCATCTTTCTCACAAACCTCTTACACCCCTTGTGGGTATTGAACTTGGCGTTGCATATGTTCAAGTTCCTGGTCTCGTTGTAAGCTGATGTAGTACGTGTAGTTGGTGTGGACGTTCTTATTGTGTCTGTGCAACACGTGGTAACCTATCTTCGAGTTTTTAATTACACACCTGGTTTTGTATACCTATCTGCTCAACTGCGAGTATTTGGTCATGGAGTCGTATATAACCAAAAGCACGGTTGCGTCTTAGGCGCTGGTCGGGATCTTGCTCAGCATCATGCTCATGTTTCCGATCGCCATGAAACCAAACGTTTAGTTCATGTCCATGGAGAGGTTTGTACCCGGCGGCCTGGGTACGTGTAGGGATCCCGCATCACGTTCTTAATCCAGCGGATGTCTGAGCACATGGCCGACGTGTACCAGTCAACTTTTAGCAGATACATGAGTTCCATAAGTCCCATGAGTTCCGTCGGATCTATCGATTTAACCGACGACACGCTCGCTGCCAAGAATGAGATTAGGAATCCGGCCGAGGCTCTCTCGCTGCTCGTGAGTTCGACCGAGTTCACAACGTCGATGGTACACACAACCAAAATCGAGCGTCAGACTCGCTATGTTAGCCAAGCTCGTACCAATCTCCCCCCCTTGCGGTCAAGTCCGTGATCTTGCACATGACTAGGTCTACGTTCTAGCCGGTCATCGACATCGTATAGCAGTTGCCCATTGCCTTCATGAGCGTCTCCATGGCCGCGACCTTGGCTATGTTCTTGCCGTGCTTCGAAAGGACGGTCCGCTTCTGATACATGATCTTGGTCAACCGCATCATTGCTAACAAGCAGGCAACTCTGTTCGTGTACAGAGGTGTGGGTGCGATCGGCGGCATGGGTGCGTTTGGAGACCTGCTTGAGAGCATGTCGTTGGTCGCTGTCGCAATCATGCCCAGCATCGTAGACAACCTCATGGCACCTTATGGAGTTGCTATTCCGAACGCGCTCATCGTCGTGTTGAATATGCCGACCTTGGACCTCTCGGCGAACGAGCGCCATTACGAATTGCTGGTCATAGTCAGGTACATCGTCCTCCACGACTTAGGCTTCAGCATTCAGGTCTCGTACAGCGCTCTGCCCTTGTGCTCAGACATCTTTTCGAAACCATAGTGCTGAACATCATATTGCTGAACATCACAGGATAGGTCTTGTTCTTGTTCTTCTGACTGCACTCGCTCGTGGTTGTTCTCCCTCGATGATGGGCTTGATTCCACCTCTGATCCACTCTGTCCTAGGCGCCGTTCATCTCCTCGATCGCGTCTCCGCCCATGGGCTCTAGAACCACCCCTCCTCGCCGTCGAACCCCGCGTTGTTCATGTTGCAGACTTCGAGCGGAACTCTGACCGGCGGCACACCCTTCCTCGCTCTCTTGACCGTCATGGGCAATGCGCTCTCGGCTCCCTCTGAAGGCACCTCCTGAGTGAGATTACATTGCTGTTCTTCATTCTCTTCTTAGAGCACATCCAGACCCTAATCACATACGTAAACAAGCCCTTGTCAAAGACCGCGTCTAGCATCTCGGCTGTATCCCACTCCTCTTCAGCATCAGGCGGTACTATCAAGAACATCATGCTGTTAGTTTGGCCTGGTCCCGTTGCAGGACTTACTCGGAATTCCCTTCTTCCCCGCCAACCCCTTGAAGCAGAAGTCCGCTATGTCGCTTCTGTTCTTGTCCCCAGTCAATTCGCCTTGTTCACCGTGAATCCGTACAACTACATAGGCTCGTCTCCTGATGCGAACCCGCACAGGATCAAGTACGTGTCCGTGTCCTCGCCGATGGTCGGGTGTCCCTTGTAGCCCTTGTGCATCCAGCACCCCTTGGACACGGCCATCTTCTCGATTAAGGCAGGGATCATGGCCGGGTCCCTGGTGTTAACTGGAGCCCAGATGCACCTTACCATCTTGGGCAAGCCCGGGTTTGGTCGCTGTTGGAATATCTGGACCACTTAGGTGAAGGTACTTATAGGTAGCGACGAGAACGAAGGAAAGCGGATAGCGAAAGCAGGTGGTTTGATACTCAACAACCGTGTCAACGATGTTCTGGCCGTGACGAGAGCCCTCGGTGACACGTATATGAAGGATTTGGTCACCGGGCATCCGTACACAACTGAAACCGTCATCCAGCCCGAAAGTAGCGCTGTTGATCACACCTAGCTGTGGGCCCCAGCCGCTACCCACCCAGCAATGGTCTTGCTGTGACTTCCCGTTTGACGTCTCATCTCCGTCCTTCGCTACAGCCACGCCTCCAATCAGCCACACAAGCCACCGCTGCCAAGACACGCTAGAGAAATGTTTCCTGCAAAACATTTCTCTAGCGTCATGCACGGACCTCACTAAACAACTTACCCCATCATATTGAAAATGCTCCCGTTCGTACTCCCCATCCCCTCGATCGGGATATCCGTTGCAACGGCTGGTTTAGCACAAATGTTCCCGTCGGCAGGACCCTCGTCTTATTAAATTGTGGGATTTGCGCGCACGTGCGCAGGCCCTGCGCGATTAATGCGATTGGCTGGTTGGACTGTGGTAGGCTAATGCACTAGATTAGGAAATCCAACAGGACAAATAGTAGCATTATATCTAGGTTTTTTTTTAGTAAAAGATTTTTTAAGTCAATAAGTTAAGTAATATAAATAAGACTGTAATTAGTAAATGTACTAAGTAGGTAAAGTAAAAAAACCTTATATATATTACTACTAAAAACGCTAACCGTTACTACCTATGATACTTAAGTATCTCTCTCTTATTTGTGATACTAACTGTCGCTCTTACGACTGAGTTCCCCTTCCCTTCCCTATGCCATACGCTATGTTGTTCGTGTTTAAGTCGTATTCAGGTCAAGTCTACCACGCTCCGCAAGCTTCAATCACAAAGACGTCAAAATAATGTGAGAGCCTAGAACGCGTGCATGGTCTGCCGGTTGTCCAATGAAGGTAGAGGGAACTTCGCGCACCTAAGAGCGGTTGTGCAAGTGCTAGAGCATAGACGAGTACTACTTGACCTTGATCAGAAACAAGTTCATGTCCACCATCGAGTTGTTGCCCAAGGATATGGGGAAGACCATAAACCTGGTTTCGAATAGGAGCATCAACCCGGTCGTGATAGACTCCGTGTCCCCGGCTTTAGACGTGGAGTTAGAGTTGAAATTGTCGCTGCAGCAGTTCTTGCGCATGCAGCTTCTGCTCTGGCCGCTGGCTTCCTGATTTCCTCGTCCGACGCCCCCGGTTTCTGTGCCCGCTTCTCCAGCTGTTAGTGGATGGCGGCATACTTGGTTTCGATGCTCTTGTGGGTCTCAACCTCTTCAATGTATACGCTTTGGGTTGCCTTCTCCATGGCTTGTTAAGTGAAGTTGGCTACAACTTCGGCTTGTTCGTCGCGCTTCGTCTCCGCGCGTTCCTTATCCAAAATAACGTCATCTCGGTCCTGAAACGCACAGTTCTTTTCCGGAACTGCGATCTTCCGCAAATCTTCAGCCTGTACGGCATCATGTCCAAAGGCGGGTTCGGATACCCGATGATAGCCAAGACCGAGGAGGTGGATTGTTCTTGGTGGACGAGCAAAGACATGAAAAGGATACGAAGGTGAGTCGGACGGGGAGATGGTCCGGGCAGGTTCCAGGAGCTGTACCAAACCCAGCTCAGAAATTTCTTCTACATAGCCAACATCGACGTGTCAAGGCTAAAGACGAACAAAGGTGTGGCCAGCGTCATACCCTACGACATGTACAAGCCCATGAACGTACAGGTGTCCTCGATCTCGGGCAAGAGAGACTGTGTGATCCAAGTCAAGACCACATTCGAGAACTTCATCACACCCACAAACGCACCCACGTACATGTTCGTCGATAAGAGATCCAGCCGTTTTGTCGTCAACATACTCATTTTCATGGGTATGAAGGTCCCTGGATGTGGCTATGTAATTACACAACGGAATGATGTACTCGATAGTCAACAAGTACCCCGTCACGGTGGCCACCGAGACTGACGTCGCGACTAGGACCAAGCACGCTGTCTCGACGTTCGCCAAGTCGATGTACATGGAGCCGAATTTAAACATAACCATGGGTCCGAACATGTATCTGATTAAGGATGTCATGTCGGACGTGTGGTTGGATGTGGACAAGTACAATGGCGACCATGAGCAGATGCGTGATCATGTACTCTCCATGAACCTCGGCGTGTATGCCGGAGCTCGTCCGGGATGCTGAGCATTACGACGGTCGCGAGTACGCACAGCTCTTCAAGCGGTTAACTAATCTGGGCTAACCTCGAGGCCGGCTTCGGGAGCCTGCAGTCGTAGAAAAACGGGAGCGCGGAGCAGGCCGAGCATATGTTGTCCATGGCATCGTTCCCATTCAAGGTCATGTATTTCATCAGCATCGAGAGGAGCTCCATCTCCCAGAGCCTGGGTGTACCGTTGTGCATCTTTCCACGTGGCATCTTGATCGGGGCTACGGGTTTACTCGGGTAGTGATGCTTGAAGTTGGCCATGTTCCTGATCTAGGTCTGCTTTCCTAATCTGTAGCTGCACTTGACGATTCGCATGTTCTCGAACGAGTCCTTGCTCCAGATTCTCCCTGTACGTAGTCATAGCCCCGGTCATGAACTCGACCTTGATTGACTTCTCGTCCTTGCTCGAAAGGGTGTACTCGCCTGTAGGCACGTCTAAAATTCTGAACGGGGCGATGGGCTTGTACGTGGACGTGAATGCAGAGGTCTCCCTGATTAGGCCTCCTATTTCTCGCGCGAGTTGCTTCGTGTTTGCAAGGACTTTTGGGCGCAGGAGCTTGCCGTTAACCTCGTTGATGATCACAGGCATGTCCGAACTTCACCCCACGCTACATCATGAGCTTGTCCTCTCGATTTCCTTCGAGAACATATGCACCATTACTATCTGCTCGTCATTCTTGCTGGTGGTCACGGACATCAGTACGCCTTCGATTGCGGACACCCACCTCGCCTGGTCCTTCAGCACCATCCCGGGCTTGATCAAACTGCAGTCTCTCGGAGTCCGTTACGATATCGGCCCCTCCCACTCGAACGCGCCCGACTCGGCCCATTCCTTCACGCTTGAGACTGCGTCCTCGACAATGCACTTGCGGTTGATGAAGGCCACGACCGTGTTCTTGCCGGGGGTCCTGAAGGGAGCGCCGTCCGTGGGGTTTTCCATGAGCACCTCCATGTACTGGGTTCTGATCACGGGCTTCGTCTCACCCAGGGATACTATCGTGTCGTCGCTCTTGACAGGATCAAGACCAAAACCTTGCAACGCCATCTGCATCCCGGGGTTCTCCCTGGGCTCGGTTGACCACTTGTAGAAGGCCTCGCTCAGGAGCAAGAAGCTGACGAGCTGTCGGGCTTCTCCACGCACGAGGTGAATCTCATGTTCAGGCACTTCAACGTGTCTCTGTGGTATACCGCGGTACTGTCTACCTAAGGGCCCCTTGAACTCCAACGTGGCCTCGTGCGCCCTGCTTTTCATGGATCTGATCAAAACCCCGGACACAGACGATATTGCGACGACCTTCACGGGCTCGAAGATTTGCATGACCGACATGTCATGTCCTCGCACATGGCCTTCCACACTGTCAACCATCGCAAGCACAGAGTCGTACGTAACCCTACATGCTAACCCCTTCCAAAACAGAACCCAGTCCGCGGAGGTGAACATGATGTTGGACTTGATCGATGCGAGGATCTTTTTCCGCGAGCCGGTGCGTCCTCCAGGTCTTGATTCTCCGCATGACTCCGATCGTCAGCAACGTCGATCTCTCGGCCCCCTTGTTCTGCGGGGTGTAGCACACATTCATGAACCCGTCGTGGCTCATGCTCGGGGTTCTGGCTATGCGAGGGTGAGGAATCGGGAGAAGCGGGCAAGAAGGCGAGAAGTAGAGGGCAAAGAGAGACATGGGTGGCCGTTGGATAAAACGAAGATGAGCGGCTTGTTCTGGAAACAAGAACACCGCGTGGTGCCCGTGGTCGCCCAGTTGGTGCACTGGTGTGGTGCCATGTTCTTATCAGATAACACACCAAGGTTTCCAACAAACCCATGCTACTTTCCCCCGCAGCCAGACAACACTTTTTACCCCAACAAATGACATCACCTCTCAGCGCAAAAGCCTGTGACCCCCGCCAGCCACAGTACCAGCCACAATAGCAATGGCTACCGCCACCAAGCACCCGCCACATGCGATGTACACGATCCGTCCTCTATTAGTAAGTAAGCAAGACAGACAACCAAGCTATACCTCGCCTCGACGTCCCAAGGTACCTCCTTTACCATAGCCACCTACTGTCGCAGCAAACAGTAGGCCATTCATTGATGGAGGGACTTTTTGGGCTTGTCGGACTGCATGTACTCTTGCTATTTGCCACAGGCAGGCTCTCCAGCCAAGGGACAACATGTGGGAAATGGAGGCCTGCCGACGCGGGCTGCCTGCTGCAACCCGGGAGGCGCTCGGCAGCGCCGGCCTTGGAGGGCCGGGCTGGGGGGCGGGTGAGTCCAATGGGCGAGGGATTCCGGTTCCAGTCGCATGGCGAGGTTTCCTTCCCTGGAAATGTTGCTGTCGCACAGGCAAGTACGGCATGGGTGGGACGGTACGTCACTCGCTCGATGACGACACAGCAAGAGGAAGGGAAGGACGGCAGGAGAGACGGAAGACGACGGGAAGGACCAATTGATTGCTCCATTGCATTGCGGGCGAGGCACGTGCCATGAGGTCTTCCACACACACACTCGCACTCTACACTCCCCAACACCTCCCACATCTCCCGCCGCTACATCCTCCGCACACCGACCTCACGCCCTCGCCTTTGGCCGGCTCGTTCCTTGAGCCGTCCGTCAAACATGCTGTTCTTTTCTTTCCGCACCCCAGTCCATAGGGGGTAGGCCAGTCGTCCCCGACGCCCTTTTCTAACGCTGAACCAGTATCAGTATTTTTCAGCTTGGCGCAAGTCGTCATGTAGGGATTGGGAACGCGACAGAGCTGGCCAAGTATCCTTGGTGGCGGGTTCGTTAAGATATACTGCCTGGATGACGGGTAAATGCCTAGTTAAATTTTGGGCGGTGCTCTTTTCCTCTTCCCCCCGGCAGACACATCATTCCGGACCATTTCCCGACCGAGTCAGCCGCCCGCGTCCAAAAAGGGGGGGGGGAATGTTTGCTTCCTCAAAGACACCATGCAGGAGAGCTGAAGTGTGCGGCACGGCACCTGCATTGGCAGCAAACAATGTGTTCCCGGCCCAACCAACGCGTGGAAATGGGACCAGGGGGCTAGTGTACAGCTGCCAAACAAAGGAGCCTTCTCTGTCGCCTCCATGTCGACACCAGGGGCTGAGGCCCACGGGGGGACAAAACGAAGTTAACTGACCGCCGCCCCCTCGCGATCGCGGGGACCACTTCTGCTCGGTCAACCGACCGCCATGTTTCCGATCCGCGTTCCCGCCTTGAACGACACGAAGCGCGCTCGTCTAGATAGCGCTGCGTCGCGATCCACAGCGGGCGCACTCGCAGACCCCGAAGACAATGGAATCCCCTTCGACGGCCGATTCTACGATGACGATGAGACGCGTGCAAGGAAGTGTGCCTCTTCGTCCAGAGGATGGGCTCATTCCTACGACAAAATGTCGCTCGAGGTACAAGCATGGGTAAGCTGGCAAGCCTGCATCTATTCAAGCCAAGTCTCTCCCTCGGCACTTCGAGATAGGCAGTGAGACGGATCAAGGGGGGCGTCCGCTGATGGGGCACGGCACGCACAGGTTGACGAGAGCAAGCACGCTTGCGACGAAGCAGCGCTCCGCAATTTCCTTTCCGCACAAAAACGCCGACTCAATGCCGTCCTCGTCGACCTCCAAGGCCTATCCGATAACGCCCGGCACGCTGGCGGCCGATCCTGCCACGAGGGGACAGCCTTGGGTTGCTCCGTCGCGACGCGCGTCCTGGATGAGACGACCAGCCTCCGCCACATGGTGAAACAGCTGGAGCTTGCTCACAAGGCCGACCAGAAGATTGGTGGGGAGGGGTGGACCAAAGACGTTGGCGACGCAGGCGCCATGTTCGACGGGTGGGCTGAGGAGAGGGCCAACAGGTGCACGGCGACGCGCGCGGAATGGGCTCTGAGGGAGCTCTATCGCTGCGTTGCTGCCTTGGGCCGCGTCCCCAGCACCGCGTTCGACAGGATCAAGCTTGACGCGACCCTGCCTCTGGCGGTGCCGCCTGTTGGCGAGGACGGCATGACCGACGACATCCGCGCACTTGAGTTGAGCCTCGAGACGCTGTCACAGGCCTGTGTCTTTATAGATGAGGCCTCGGCTCCGCCAAAGAGAGCGAGACACGCACTTTCGACTGCCAACACTTACAACGCCTGGATTTCCTAACACGTGTCGCGCGTGCGTGTGTTTTTGTGTGTTCATTCTTGTTGATAACGGTCTAACGACCAGCGGCGTGTTAGTGTTAGTGTTCATCTTAATGTTTTGTTGCCACCGAATCTCAGACTCGCACGCTGACGGATCTGTGGCAAAATCAAGTTTCTTGTCCATGACACCGGGACTGGTCGTCAATCATTCTTTGAATTCCGTCAGATCTATACGGCAGCTAGAGAGGAAACAGAACGGACTAGGGGCTCTCGATGGGGACATGACTTCAACAATGGGACAAAGATGCAGAGTCTGTTTGCCCTGGGGGGTATTGTCATTGAAGGGTGTTTCTTCTTTACTTTTCGTCCTTCTCCGCGCTCTCGTCGCCCGAATATAATGCATGCTGGTGGTGGGAAAGGTGTGTCACGTCAAGCGCTCGGTTGCTGCAACCACCGCAGACCACCGCAGGTACACTGGCAGCTCTGGACTAATCTTGAGGGCACTTGATTGAACCGTATCTTCAGCCTTCTGTGTGTGGGATCGTAGGACGTCCATGATCTTTCCTGGGGCCGTAACATCCTCTTGCCCCCCCGTTCGTTCTCCCCTGGCTGCCGAATTGGCTGCGATATTTGCTCTGCTTTCCTTGGCGTGAGCCATGTGAAGACGGCCTTCTCTTCCTGGATGCACTTTTTGGATCCCTTGGCTCTAACTCGTTCTGTTTCCCAGACGGCCTGTCTCATGTCATGCGTAATATCATCTCCAGTAAAGCCCATCGACAAACACTCCACCTACCCACACACGCACTGGGCAGAGTCAAAAGGTTCTAGGTTCGAACGGGGCAGATGCGGCACCTCTCGGCCCCGCTCAGACGGACTGTGCACCGGCCGTGTCGCTTTCGGCAGCCATTTCTCGTCGTCTATCAAACAACGCGGTTACTACGCCGCCATTTCCTCCACTCTTGAATTAGTCCATTGGTCTTCTCTTGCGAGACTGGCAAGCGCCATGTGACGTTCTCACAGCCGGCTGAGGCGGTGGCTACGTTATGGCCGGCATCCGCTGCGGCCTCTCGAGATGAATGCAGTGAGCGGATCGGTCTGGCGTGTAACTATCTGGGAGAGCGCTAGCAATACACCAAATCATGCTGACGAGCTTTTGGTGATTGCGTTCTTGATGAGCAGCAAGACACTATGAATTGAATGTACCAGATATGGCCCGGATCCAGGCGACCTCACGGGCAGCGGCGCATTGTCCGTTCGTCAGCAAGGTCCTGAGTGCCCATCAAGACTTACACCGACTAACCACACCAGCTTCTCTCTGCCAATCCAACGTCTCAATCTCGGCTTCCTCAACTCGGCATACTGGATCTTCATTTGAGATGCTGCTATGTGAGACAACTTGAGGCCAGGATTCATTGAAGCCCCCCTGGAAAGACTCTGCGGCTGCCTCTGAGAAATAGGCCATGCTTCGAGTCGCGAGCACACAAGAAGGATTGAAACGTAGACAGACTGTAGCCGCTATGCCCAATACTAGCAAGGTAACGAGCCGAGTGACATAGTCTGATCCATCAATGGGCCGTGTAATAATCGTTTGGTCCTTCTTTAGTATCGCCACAAAAAGAATGAATCCACCCATCAACTATTATAAACCCCAATGTACCTAATGAATATTCCGCGTACCAATTGACTTTGTCTGTAACCTCCCAAGATATCCTGCGCGAAACTTGGGGAAGCTTGGAGACCGGTCAGACTTGCGCTCCGTTCACTATGTCAATGGTACTGACAACTGTGGTGTACTGCGGCTTCTCGTCGTTCTAGTCATTCTTGTCGTCTGAACCCCGAGGCGGTGAGTGAGGCCCAATCCTACATTTAGTATAAGTAATTGTTCTAGCCCCCCATAAGCGGTCTAGTACAGCTCACCCTGTAGAGAAGGAAATCACAGTATGGATAACCCAATAATGTAGCACCTCTGACCTGTGCTAGATCTTAATGCCTCAATACAGTACAAAGTACCCAATAGTGTGGATTGACTGCTGGTTCAGACCTCACATTGACCATGGCCGTGGACAGCTTCAGCCACAGCCAACAATGGCTTGGTTGAAGCAACCACCAAGGTCGCAAAACCCTTGCAGCTCATAAAGCTTTTTATAAAATCAAAAGCTCTTTAGTTTAAACGCTTTTCTTATTAATAGGTAATTTAAGATACTTTATTGTCGTGATAGGATATAAGTCACAATTACTGCCTTGTAATTGTGGTTCCACTTTTACTCCTATTCATCACATTTATATAATATCATTCTTTACTGTAGCTGGTCTGAGAGAGGGTGTAGTATCGTGTGTAGTTAGCAGGTCACATGGTTCACTGCTCTACCTACTTCTCTAGGTTGCTGTTGCCTATATCAGCCAGCCTAGCTTTCAGCTTCTTCTTCTTCTTTTCACCACCGTCAATACAACTCACTTTCTTCGTTGCCTTTTCGCTGCTTCCGAGCTCTATCGAGCCACAAATAGCTTACAAGACCTTAAAAGTACACGCCATGCCTTTTGTCCATCAGAGATTTAGACCCTCTGGTTGCGGGCACAAAGTTTCCGTCGACGCCCACAGAGATCCCCACGACTGTGGAGACGGCCTCAGGACTGGAAGGATGTGGTTGACGTACTCGGCACGGCTGTTGTCGTCGAGAAGCGTGCTGGCGACGGCGTGGATCAGTCCTACCTCATCCACCCACTGATCGCCGGGTCCGCTCATGCCTTGAATCACGCTATCCCTCATTCTGGCGACTTGCATGAGCTTGGCCGGGCTGTCTTCCCCAGGCCAAGTGGCCGAAATGCCCGCTGTCGCCGATGATGTTTCCTTGAGATTTCGGGCCTTGTCAACACGCGCGAGCCAGGCCTCCGCGATTGCTCCTCGGCATTTCTTGTGTGCGGGACCGGTGGTGGCAATTTTCGATGCCGGGTGGCAGGGAGCTGCCGTCCGGTCCAGGCCGAGGTACTCGAAGAGCTCTGGATGTGATGATGCGAGCGGGAATGCTGCCGCTCGGAGGAGTGGAGGGGGCTGGTGAGGATGTTTCATGCTGTAAAGGCGACGAACAACATCGCAGACGGGCCTCCGCGTTGGGGAGAAGCCCTCTTCCTGCTGTCCCTTCTGCTGCTGTTGGTGGGGGTCCTGGGGCCGATACGGGTGCTGTCCTAGAGATGCATGTACCTCATCTTGAGCAGCATCGCGATGCATCAGGGTGACCCTCCATTGGCATTGGGATATACCAAGACAGACACAGAAGGCGAGCACAATGATGGCAACAATGATGAAGGGACTGGTACGGCTTCGGCATGCTCTTCCTGTCGTCTTGGCACTTTCGGCGTCAGATGCGCAATCAGTCGCGGATCGGGTTGGCGCCGTCGTACGAAGCATATTGTTACCGGAAAAAAGTAAGGCCAATTAAGACGAAGTAGGATGAACTTTGTGGGGTCTGATGATGCTGTTTGGTCAAGTCGTACTAACGTTAGGCTTGATAGTGAAGCTGCAGTGTTCGGTGTTTGCAATTGAAGGTTAAATTGGCTACTAATTGAACCAAGTCTCTTCTATATAAGGTGAACTCCCGGAGACAGGCAAATGTGTTGCGCTGGCCGAGTTTGCAAATTGTTGCTTCGTGGTCAGAGCACATGGCGGTCACGAGGCGCGTCTGACAAGGGGCCCGACCAAGATGCAGACGGACCCTCACCAAACCCGTCATCTTCTTCTTTATCACTCTCCTGCTCCAAATTTATAGATAGTCTCGGCATTGCCCGGTGCTGATTATGTTGCTCTTGCTCAAGGCGAACAAAGGGTCGGTTGTTAACCAGGTCGTCTGTCGCGTGGCGGCTTGGCCGGTCCCCTTTTTCCCGCATATCTTGAAACGAAACAGGCTCGTAAAATTTCTTTCTCTATCTAAACAGTAAATGAACTTTGGTTCGAAGCGGCAGTCTTGTCAATAAGATATGTGATGGAAGGGAATGGGACATCTATCGCCATGACAGTTGTGTCGTTTTGTTCACTCGCGCACACATTACAAGATGCCTCAGCACCTTGCCTATTTGCCGCCAACGGGCTACGGCTAGCCCGTCACTACCTGACCTGGTCTTCAGGGTTGTTTTGGCAAACGACCGATGAAACCAAAGGCGTCTCGGGGTTTTGGTGGCCGAACTGCGACAGGGCAAACCTAGCCAACTAGTCAATAAAGGAGATGCGAAAGCCTTCAGTCGATGGAAACAATCGGAGGCGAGTGGACGGGGTGAGATAAGCTTATAATCCACACTTTGAATCATCTACCAAAGCCTTTCCTCTCCTCCCATGCCATAATATAACCACACACACACATACAGACACACAACTCTTCATAGAAAGATTCAACCAACTCTTTCAACCTTGCAAGCCATAACCCACTAGATCAGCCCGTTGAAAATCATGGCACGCCTGTCCGAGGAGGAGCGCCAGAGACAGAGAAGACTGGAGATCATCCTCCTCCAGATGGACGAAGTATTTGGATCCGCCCCGGCCGCTCAGCCCCCTATAGGTGCGAGAGCGGGTGACCGGAAGCACGTCACCTTCACCGAAGAAGTCGACATCATGGAGATTCAAAGCGACACTTCGCTTATCGGAAACGACAAAGGCTCCTATTCGCCCGCCAACAACAAGACCATGTCGGAGAATCGGACCCTACAGGAATGCGACGCGGTCGAAGTTACTGATCCTAGGGAGACTCGTCCGTTGAGCGAGATGAACATGGCTGACGGCCTGTTCATTGCCCCCGGGGCCAGCGTAGAGTCGCTGAGCTGGTCCAAGACAGAAATGCACAATCACAATCACTACCACCAAGGCCCGGTTCATCATCAGCAGCAGCAGGCGGTGGATAAAGGACATATAATACGCCGTCTCCTCCATCAACTGCCTTTTGGCGCCCTGCGCTACTTGCTCTGCTCCCTCACGCTCCAGAGACTAACCCTCCTGGCCGGCGTCCTGGCGGCTTTTTGGATTCTGGCTACCGTTCATCGTCTTGCTCTTGCGGGATATGAGACAGGAAAGGGGCTGCTAGTCCAGCCGCGGCTGTGGCTGCGGGCGATAATGGCGGTTCCCATGACGTTGTCGTCTGCCCTGGGCACTTACGCATCCTCGTTATCGTCGTCCTCCCAGGGTACTGCTGCAGCTACGGTCCTGCCGAGTAACGATGTTGAGCACTCGGTTGGCACCCCGACTCTGACAGTGGCGTCCATTCTGCCCCAACTGAACGGCTTCGCTGAAATCATAGAATTGGCTGACTCGAGCGGACGAGCTATTGCTGAAGTTGTTCCTGGCGTTCCGTTCGCTGCTGGTACGAAGCGCGTCCTAGATGGGCTCGTCAAGGCGCAGGAATCTCTCAACAGGGAGTGGGCAGCAAGGCTCCAGGCAGAGATGCGCGCCATACGCCTCCTTATCATCCGGCTCCGGGATGTTGAGAAGACGTTTACAGAACAGACCTGGTGGCGACTGTTGGTCTGCAAAGTGCCTGTGGTGAGCACAGCTGTGAGAGGGAGCTGTGACATACAGGATCGTTTCTTCATACGGCTGCAGAATGCTATGGAGCTAGTCCAGCAGATGAGAACTGAACGGCGCAGGTATGTTGATGGCGACGATGATGTGGTGGTAAAGGCGCGGACGATTCGCGAACATGTGTGCCAGTTGGAGGAAATGCTGCACGGGGTGGAGGAGGCGGTCATTCAGGCCCAGGGGCAGCTTCTCATGACGCCCGACGACGGAAAGGCGACGACGACTACGACGACTACGACGACGACGACGACGACGAAGAGGACAAGGCCGCTGCCGCGAAAAGCCCTGGTATACGTGCGCCGACTTGCGAGTGACCAGCGTCAGGGCCTGCGAATCTTGTGCATTGTGACAGAGGCCGACTTGGCCTACGGAGACCAGGTGCGTCAGAGGATGCTTGGAGACGCCGAGGGTATGACGGATGCGCTCGAACTGTTGCAACAGACGCGCAAGGACGTGACGGATGGCGAGGTAAAGGTACATAGTGCCATCGAGCGCGTGATGGAGCTGCTGCGCGGGCTTCTAGAACGGGCAGAGGGTCATAGAATCTTAGAGACTTGATAGGAGATGGGTCTTAAAATCATCACATTGAGCCAGCGAGCTCGGCTTGGCGTGCCCTGGAATCAAGAAACATGGAAGCTGTGGGTGCTGATGCCCACCGCCAGCAAATCTCCCAAGACGCCGCCTCGCGTCATGCCGTGGCCGTCACCGAGGCTACGGTCGACATGGTCCTGTTGCCGCTGGAGACGGCTTGCGGCGCGGTTGATGCAGCGCATCTCGGTCGCCAGGCTCGAACTCCCTGGTGTGTCTCCCCGGAAAAGCGACTCGGCAGCATTGGCCAAGGAGTCCCGTGACCGTAACTGCAGTTTGAGAAGTTCGCCCAGACCGTTTTTGTATTCATGCAGCAGGCGTCTCCTGGCGGCACCGACAGTCGGCTTATCTGCAGCTCGGGATGTGGCCGCCGGGCTATCCAGGAGGCCGAAGTGTATCGGAGGTGTGATGATGCCGGCGTCCCAGTCGTGCACCCGTTCGAGGGGAGGAGGCCCGCGGCGGGTTGTGCGACCAGAGAAGAGCGGCGCAGGCCACAGTGACGGTGAATCCGGTGCCGGAGGCTGCATCTGCTGGGAAAGTTGTGCGGCAGTGGTTACGGCAGGGGATCTGAGTGTGCCGAGCGGCTCATTTGGCAGGTCGTCACCTCCAGAGGCCCTGCTTTCTGTTATATCGTCGTCAACTTCCTCCTGGCCTTGGGAACCGAGGTGGCGTAACCGAGGGGTTCCCAGAGTTGTGTTGCCGTCCGGAGTCCCCGGAGGCGTTGGTGCGTCGTTCCCAGCTGTACCCAGGGGACCAGACAGGCGCCAAGGGCGTTGAGCTCGTCGAGATGAGTGTCTCTGCCCCTGATTCTGCCCCTGTTCCTGGCCACCTGGAGAACGTGGTGTACGTGGCTCAGTGTCTGCTGCTATGGAGAGCGGCCTTCTCAGGTCGCCGTTCCAGCCCGGTGCAAGCCAGGAGTCCATAAACTCGGGGTAGCTGTATCAGAAAGAAAGGTCAGCATGGCTACTTCGAGGACGACGAAACGTAGAAACACAATCTCAGCCTGCCCCCTTCAATTATGCCCTCCCGGCTGGGTCGGAAATCTGGGCGGTCCGCCAGCCATTTGATACGCGTCTTGAGGGCGTTGGTGACGCGGGGGTAAACAATGTGGACATATTTGGGCCCGTAGTCCAAAATGCCAAGGTCGGCGTACAGCTCATCGAGGTAAAGATTGAGCGAGCGGCTCGTGAGTTGGTATCGAACAATGTGGACATGGAAGAGGGCATTCTCGAAGGAGGAGAAGGTGATTCGCATGTCCATCGTGATCTCGATGCCATGGAAAGTCTAGGGTTGGCACCGTGATTGGTTAGCAGGAGACGAAGGAGATGACTGAGAAGTGCAAGAAGAAGTAGAGGAGGAGGAGGAGTAGACTTGCGGTTGGAGTGTGGTGGGCATAAAAGTCACTAGGCATCTTGGCTGATGCTAGGAATTGCTTCCATGGGGCGAGGACAGAGAAAGAGGCTGAAGGAGGGGACTGGGAGTGAAGAGGGAGACAGGGAAGCAAAGTAATTACAACGACGATGGCGGAGGATGATTGAAGAAGAGGAAGAAGGAGAAAAGAAGAAGACAGAGGCGAAGGATCGGATGGTTGCTTTCAACAGCGGGTGCGAAGAGGCAATGTTGGGGGGGGGGGGGGGGGGGGGGGGGGGGGTTGGAGGGATGGGTTGGGCGAGGCTTGAATCCTTCAAATTCGTTTGCAGTAACCAAATCAGCAGCTTTGCGCAAGACACTTTGCATAGAGGCTTCTTGGGGTTCAGTGAGGCGTGCAGAGGAGACGATGTCATGCAATGCAACGTCATGCAGCTCGCGGGGGAGCTGCAGATGAAGATGAAATAGACAGGACAGGGGAGATGAGCAGTTGAGATGAGCAAGTGGATGAACCAATGAGAAAGATATACTGCTGTTGGCTTCTGTGTAAGCCCTTTTTGCCCTCCCCCTAACCATTCAGTCCTCTTTGACCTCCTTAACCGCTCTTCATTCTCCCGTTTCAACTGCAATGACAGGAAATCCGTAAACGAAGATCAGCCGACGGTGGAATCTGGGCTTGACGCGTCCTACTCCTCCTGACCTGCTTCAGGCACACCTCTCTCAGCGGAAGCTAGCTCAAGCATGTCGCAGACAATGTTACGCATCCGCGCATCCAGATCCACCAAGTGTTTTCCGTATGTCTTGTATTGGAGGCGTGCTTGGTCGTAGGAGAAACGGAGTTGTCTCATTCGATGCAATGCCGATTCAGAAGCCGGGGCGGAGGAGGGGTCAAGTCCAAACGGAAAGGGCGGTGGGACATGTTGCTTTGCAGAAGAAGACTTTGGTGTGGTCGACAGCGAACGCATGTCGTCGTTTTCAGTGTCTGAATCCGAGTAAACGGCGCGGGGGGACGCTGCACGAGACTGTACCGGGGGCTTTGCTGGCGACTTGGTCGGAGCTGCAGCCGGGGCCGGTGCCGGGGCCGGTGCCGGGGCCAGAGTAGGAGAGTTCTTCAGACGGCTGGTACCAGCCCCACGAGTGCCGCGGCGGTTTTTCCGCGGCAGCGGTTGGGCCGGGTTCTGGCTATGCTTTTCGAAGGCGTGAACAATCTTCTTGGTGTGGGATAGATACTGCCTGTCGCCGCGTTCTAGGGACATGTCGGTGAGGGAGGTGGACGCGACGCTTGGGGCAGCAGCGGATGCGGTGCTGCGCTGGCCGTGGGGCTGGTCTTGATCCTGATCCTGATCCTGGTCCTGGTTCAGGTGTCTGGCGTGGGTGAAGAAGGCGAGCTCCTCTGCCAGGAGCTGGCTCGGCTGGAGCTGGTTGAGGGAGCCCATGTACTGCTTCTGCCGCTCAGGCTCGACGTCGACGGCGCTCGCGGCGAGGCGCTGGCGTTGCTGGGGTGCCAGGTCCTGCAAGTTTGGCACCGACGGAGGGCCAAAGACAGCAGAAAAGACATCATGGCGCAGTGGTGGCTGGGAGGGCATGACGACGAGACGCAACGTGGGCACGCGTGGTAAGAAACAGCGGGATGGGACGACAAAGGGGGGATGGGTGGGTAAACAGAGGAAAGATGCAGCGTGTGGAGGTGGGCGGGGGACAGAAGAGGCCATCGAATGGCAAGCTGTATATACGCACTCACCACTGGCATGGGCATGCTCAAGTCGACTTCTGGCGCTTCAAGTTCGGATCAGTTGTCTCTCATATCATGCGTGCGCTAGGACGGCGGTGTTTTCTCGTGGGCTCTGTTGGTGGCATGGTGTGGCTGGATGTCTCATGAGTTGATGATGTCTTTCCTAACTTACAATCACCATCCTTCCGACACAGACAACACGGACGCGGGCTGAAGTTGCATCCATGTAGCTGACCTGTCGTCGTCGTCGTGAGAGGATGTGGCTTGCAGTCTGGCGTGGCGGTTCTGGTGAGATGTGCCGAAGCAAGGCCTTTCCTTGTCCTGCTGGAGAAAAGTGACGAAAATGGCGACTGTCGGTCAAGACTTGCTGCTCGGTCCTTGCTTGACCTGTTGAGGTTGGAATGGTGGACGCAAAGGAGACACCTAGATAATGATATATATCAGTCGCACCCTCCGTCGCCCATCATAAGCAAAAACCTACAACACAATCGCTTGTCGTCTTTGCGTTCGTCTGTTTCCTCCCCTCTGGGGGGGATCCGACAAAAGAACAACCAACAAAACAACAACAACAACAACAACAACAACAAACACCACACCCGTCTCATCAAACAAACACCACGACGGTGAGCACGGATAAAAAAAAATACGCCCTTGGCGAAGAACACTCCTCCTTATCAATCATCCTGTCTCCCAGCCGCAACTCTTCTGTAGCCAGCCGCACGGTATGCGTCGCTCACTCCGCATCATCACTGCAGTGAGCCGGTGACACACTTTCACACCCACCCACACACAACTATTGACGGCTCTGCGTTCGCGCGATGTAACACAACCAACGCCATTGCGGCCCGTCTTGGCCAGCTTGATGACAACCGCTAGAAGCGCTCCTTTCTCTCAGCTCCAGCCCCAGCCCCAGCCCCAGCCCTTCCCCTTATGTCACGCGCGGCGAGACAACAGGAGACGTCCTCAAGATGGGGAATCTAGTAGACCGGGCACTGCTGGATTACCCTGACCTGGGAATGCTCTCTCTGCCGTGTCTTGCCGCGTGGGCCACTTGGGTGATGAAAGCCGGATTGGGGAGGAAAGCTTTATGGGAGGCATCTCCTGAGCACGAGGTCCGCTCGCGGTAGGCCACACCGCCCATCGCCGCTCACACTGCGCGCAATCGTCTCGAAATACAGAGGGTCCAGTTTGCCCGGCCGTGGCTCTCTGTATGGCGAAGTTGATGTACGCTGCAGTGCTGAAGCGCAGTTCATGGGATGGAATGGATGGATTGGCACAAGAGGGAGGGAAATGGGAGGAAGTAGGAGGACAAGGCAGTAAACACACATAGTCTCTCTCTTGTTAGGTTTTTGAAAAAAAGGAAAAAAGAAAAAGAAAAAGAAAATGGAGGGATGTGTGCAAACAAAACAAGGGGGAAACCAAGGGAGGCTGTCAAACAGATTCAAACAGCATCCGAAATCAATGGCAACTCACGGCCGTTTTACACAGTGCGGTTAACACCGTCGCCTTCTTTACCTTCATCTCCCATCTTCCATGTTCCATCTCTCACCTCTCACCTCTCGCCTCACATGATCCCCAAGCTTGCCCAATACTGTATTCAGTCTGATCCCTCCGTTGCCTATCGTGGAGATCATCAAGAAGAAGGCCGGTGTAGTGTCGTACAAGGTATGTCTTCAAGCTCATCCATCTGCGTGTGTCCTGTCTGCTTCACCTTGCCCCTTTGCCTTTCCAAATATTCCCCCTTGGCCCTTGTGACAAGCTGGACTGACACTCTGCGGCTTCAACCAAGGCCATGGGGCGCAGTGGGCGCAACCGCAGTTCAGGACCAGTTGACCGCGCCCTCCGGGCCCGCCAGCTCCGCCGCTTCCACGCCCATCTCGTCAAGTCTCGGCCATACAAGCACAACCTCCTCGCCTACTTCAGCCCCGATGTGCTGGCCGACATTGACCTGCTCATTGGCAACGACACCGGGGCTCCAGGCTGGGAGACGGCGCCGGCCGGCGAGGAGACGTTCGATATGAAATGGGACAACAGGAGCTCGCTAACAACCCAGCTGTCCTACATCAAGCGGTGGTGCAGGGAGAAGGAAAAAAAGGACGCTGCCGAAGGCACGGGTACCTCGGACGGCGACGGCGATGCACTGTCCAGGGACAAAAACGGCCGAGGTCAAGATCAGGACCGGGATGTAGACGGCGACGCCAGAGTCGCCGACACTGGTGCTGGCCTCAGCGTGGCGGAAACGCAAGAAGATTCTGGGCTGGACAACGACCAGAGTAACCAGAACCAGACGGCAATGGCACCTGGAGAGGCTCTCGCCGCTCGCCAGGGAGGCCTGGCTCACACGGTCCTGGACCAAGGCCCGATGCCTACCTCGTTTCGCGCCGCGTCGGGTGCTTCGTCACCCGAGGCCGCTCCGCCGCTGCACCATGGCTCCTACGCCGTGTATTCACGGCCGTCCGTGTCACTCGCACCGCGGCCCGTCAACCAGTTTCCAGTCTCTTCTTCTGCATCTTCCGCCATGCTGGCCCCTGGTTGTGATGCAGTCCCGTTCACCACCGCAAAAGCCCTCATTTCGAACCTTCCCATGGCAAATACAGCCGCTGTCGAGGCAGCAATACGGGGGAGGCGACAATCCTCGTTCGCGACCGCGGTCCCCATCCCCGACGCCAATACGGATACGGACGCGGGAACGGCGCACGATGAAGCCAAGGGAAAGGAGGCTGCCGTCTTCTTGACCACCCCGCCACCACGGGCGACTCCTCTCCCTACCGTGCCGACGAGCGGTCTAGACAGCAGGGATGCGCGGGATCTCGACAGAATGATGCGGGAGCAGCAGGTCTACAGCGCGAGATACCGCGAGATCCCGCCCGAGTACCACGCCTGGCTCTTTGCCTCGAGGGACGCGTCCAGGCGGTTCCGCACCCTCGAGCGTACGTCCAAGGAGCGTGAAGAGGCGTCGAGGCGTGTGTCGGAGGATAAGGCGCGCCTGGATGCACTGGTGGCGGTGTCTGGGGCTCTCCCTTCGACACCGGGACGCAGAACGGGGGCGGGGACCGTCTCGGAGTTGGTCAACAGCCTCACCGGCCTTGGGTTTGGGCCCGGAGAGGACGAACCAGACCGGCCGCAGGGACAGAGGTGGAGAATGGCTTATGACGCGTGGCTCGAGTCTCTCGGGCGATATCGAGCCGCTCAGGATGCGTGGGCTGAGGCGGACGAGGTGTTTAGGCTTGCCGAGTCTGCCGAGGAAGAGGCCGCGCAGGCGTGGGAGCACACGCGCGCGGCAAAGCCGACATCCTTGTCGTTCCATCAAGAACGGGCCTCTGAAGGGAGCTTGGGGAAATAACAGACAATTTTGGGCAGCGTTTGTTTGTTTGTCTTGTGTGTGTGTTTGTTTGCTGTCGCGTCTGTTGTGTTGTGCCGATCACATCCAAGCTTTCCGTGGCCTTTGTTAGCACCTCCCGCTCTTCTACTTGTCCTTTCTTTTTCTCCTTGTTCCTATTCTTCTTCTTGTTCCTCTTCTTCTTCTTGTTCCTCTTCTTCTTCTCCCTCTCCCGCCCTTGCTTTCTATCTGAACTCTCATCATCTCCTCTTCCTCCTTTCCATCTCCATCAACCCGTCTTCCTCTCCCTCTCCCAAACAATGGGTTCTCAAACACCATCACCACCACCAGAGTCCAACCATTGTGCGCATCCAACCTTCGAAAATACACCGGCAGCAACCTGCGCACCTATTTCGTTTTGCTTCGCCCTACGGTTTCGTGTTAGTGATGCTGCTGCTGCTGCCGTCGTCGAGCACGAGGACGGCGGCAACGACGATAGCAACGACGACGACGAGAGACCGCTGAAAGCCGCCAACTCCACACGGATCCAAACCATCAACATGATGTTCGGCCAGGGCTTCAAGCCGTCGGCTGACGTTGCTATTGACCTCTCCATCCAGGACGATGGCCTTGTCTGCTGCCACGTCCCCCTCGATCCCGGCTTCCCCAACCACGACGTGTGCGTCATCGAGGAGCCCATTGACCTTTTTCAGACCCCGGCACCGTCCGGTCCGTGGTCACGCAGGCTTTGCGACCCCCCTTGGTTCCTGTTGTTGTTCCTGATAGCCGCTGCCGGCTTGCTTTCAATCGGCTTTCTGCTGCTTCCCCTGCCAACGGCCTCTTCCATTGCTCCCACCACTGCCGCCACCAAACCAGCCGACCTTCGCTTTCAACCGCAAACACGCGAGCTCCCGCTCCCAACCTTTGACGACCTCGCCAGCCTCCTCAGGGACTGGATAGACGCACCCCTCCCCTTCATCGTAAGCGCACAAGACGTCGTCGACCGGCACTACCACGCCCACGAGCCACCATACTCTGGCGAGGCCAAGCTACCCCGCGGTGGGAACGTTACCATGTCCGTCTTCTTCGCACACCTCCGCCACTCCTCCGCGGCCCTCTGTGATGCCAGCACCATCTGGGCCATTGACGCGAGCTCCCCGTGGCGGGACGATATCAGGCTGCTGTGCCGGTCAACCACGCGCGACGCGGCGGATCTGTCCCTCGCCTGGGGCCGGGCCGCCGCTACCTTGGCCCTGGTATGGCCCGGGAGATTTAGCAATGCGATACACCACCTTCTCGTCGCCCTGCGGGAGCGCGCCGGTGAAGGTGGCGGTGACGGTGACGGTGGGCACGTGGACGGCGAGCAAGTCGATGACGGC
Source organism: Colletotrichum tofieldiae (assembly GCA_022836555.1). NCBI lineage: Eukaryota > Fungi > Ascomycota > Sordariomycetes > Glomerellales > Glomerellaceae > Colletotrichum > Colletotrichum tofieldiae. Next base: position 659,276 of record BQXV01000011.1, read on the forward strand.
GGCGATGGCACGCGGGAGCACGTGCGCTTCTACAACAGGACATCTATCGAGCTCCTCCAGAAGCTCAACGCCCTTTTCTTTACAGGGCACGGTGGGGAACTCTCAAGCTTCGCCGAGGTCGTCTACAAGGCGTCGGACGAGTTGAGGGCCGTCGAGCAGGCAATAACGAAGCTTGTCAGGCACCTGAGCCTGGTGACTGCCATCCTCCGCAGAGATGAAGTCGACCTTGCGGGAACGGCCGCGAGGGTACGGGGTTACGGCAACGGCAGCGGCAGTCTGGGGTTCGGTCCGGGGTGGCTTAGAAGGCGGCCATGGTCGCCCCCGGCGCCCCTCTGCGAAGACGAAGCCAACCTCGCGCGGGTGGCATCCACGTACAGCGAGGCAATCCCGTTCCTCAACACGGCTGTAGCTCTCGCCTGGGTAGTGGGGTTCACGCGGCGGCAGGTGGATGGCGTGATAAGGGAGGCAGAAAGGCAGGGGAACCGGACGTGGGCGCTGGTGGGTGCGGCGCCGACGCCCTCGCCGCCGCCGTCGTCACGGTCATCGCCGTTGGCAGCACCGCCGTGGGAGTGGTGGCGAGGGCTGCAATGGGTGTCGGAGAGCCGTCAGGGGACGGATGGGACGGAGCTCGTGCAGACGTACTGGTATCTCCCCTCGATTCGCGAGGCCATTGCCGCAATCGAGCGTGTGTTAAGCTGGGGGGCGAGCGAGGGAAGCCGGTGGCGGGCGCAGTGGGAATGGGGGCTTCACGAGACGGAGATGTACTGGCGCTCGGAAGGCAGGTAAATAGGTAGGTAGACTGGGAGGGCGGGAGCCGCCGAATCACGTGTGCGGCGTGGTAGCAATCAGGGTGATTGTCTGTGTTGGTGTTGGTGTTTTGCATGGTGTTAATGGGGTGTAGGCCGATAATACGCAGCAGGCAAGTCTTCTATGGTGACGAAATCCGGATTCCTCAGCTGCTGCGGCCAAACGGACCTCGGTGTCCCGTCCAATCGGCTTGGGCAACTGCTCACCCTTACGAAGGTCCTGATGCAGCTAATATAAGGGCTCTTTGAGATGGTGCGTGCTGTTGTTGGCTATCGTGATGGCCGTGGCACGCAGTAGGCAACTGGCTCCTAGAATCTTCTTGAACATAGCGTCAGTTGTCACTTGGCTCTTTGTCCTAGCAAGCCGTGCTGTCCACCTGGCCCCAAAATACCCAATTGTAGGTAGTTCAAACACAACAACGGCAAGTTTGACAGTAAGTATCAGGATCTCTACGATTCTAACCGGTAAAAAGCTCCTGTGGCTAACACCGGGAGACGGCAAACCCTGGCCGGATGGCTTCAAGGAATTTAAAAGCATCAATAAGCACTGCTACACCGAAGGGGGAGGCCTCTTGCAGATCCGCAGGTTGCCAGCTGCGAAGCTCCCTACTGCTCGACTGGCACCAAAATCATGAGTCCGTATTGTCAGTACTACTGGTCTACAAATTCCGCCGCCAAAGCCTGGCCGCTCTTAGACAAAGGAGCCTGCGGTGCTGATGTAATCGCCTTCTTCGGCGATAGAAGAGGCGACGCTACATGCCGTAGAGGTTAATGTGGAGAAATCATGGAAGATTTAGAGACGGACAAGTTCTACTGCGACAAATCTGATAATGGAAAGCAGCGGAAAGACTACAAACAGTAGGGCATGACGGCCGTGAGTAGTTGCAAGTGGCCCTCCTCCATGGCCGGGTTGTGCAGCTAAGACACATCGGGTTCAACTCAGGTCCAAGCAAAAAGGGAATGCTAAGCAATAAACGTTGCAGTTTACTAATGCGGATACATGATTGAAGTGCTGGAAGCCGACATGCTCGGGGGGGTTCTTCATAATCACCATGGAAAAAAGGGGATGCTACGGAGTCAGGTAGAGAAGCCAAGGTAAGATATTGTAAGACGGGATAGAAGACCTTACACCATATTTGAATTCCTTATTGACCGTACGTAGGCTTGTATCCTTTTCCCCGCGGTACCTTAACATGCTATTTCCGGCTGCTAATTCATGTCTGTAGAATTCACAAATGACCTGGTCTACAGTAGCAACATGGCGGGTCAAACTTGGAGTCTCTAGTGACTGATTTGGAGGTTACTTGTGCAAAACGCAGTCGGGGAAGACCATCGATTGGAAATCGTTGTATTGTTGAAACTGGACTAACAGAGGTCCTCACGGTGTAGGGAGTATAGTTGAGCGGCAGACAACCGCCACCATAGACCCCATATCCGACATGAAGTAGGCCTGCGACGAGAGCATAGTTAGGAACCTCTTGATCAGAAACCCAGGAGAATCCACCGAGAAGATAGGGAACTGCTGTAGCTCCCTTTACCGGAGCATTTCAATATCTCCCGTGGATATCTCTATAGGTGGCCGTTAATCGCTTTGTTCTAGCCCTTTGGTCACCCGGTTGCTAACAATTAGCCCTTTTTCACCCATTTGTGTTCTTCACTAAGTCAACCAAACAGTGTCAAGGAGCGAAGTAGACTGGCAGAAGCGAGCACGTACGATCCAAACTGCACCAGCTCTGATCCATACGTTGGCGACGTTCTTCAATACGGGTGGGTCTTTTCTGGCTTTTCAAGTAAGTTGCCCTAGAACTACGTGCGTGCATGCACGGTGTTATGCCTCTAACTAATTACTGGATGGTTGCGTGTTTGATTGTTTAGGCAATGTTGTTTAGGCGGATAAGGTGCTTGTTAGGAGTCTCATAACTTAAGCAAGTGCCCTCTTCTTTATTATATGCTATTTAATTTCTGAATCTTTTCTTTGTAGAAAGTTGACGCATCCGGCCAATGTACTAAGGTTTGTGTTATAAATGCACTAGGAAACACTGGAAACCGCAATATATGATGACATTAACAGCCAAATATGCAAGCAAGTTTGAAGAAGCGGTGCTAGTTTCTGCTTTCACTTATCTATCAGATACACCGACAAGAATATCCAATAGCCAGGTCCATTTAGATATAGACCAAAAGAAAAGGATCTTTAGAATCCACGTAAACGGAATATCTAGTCCAGGCATAAGACGAAAACATCGTGCCTAAAACAGGGAATGGGTTTGATGAGCCAGGTAAGTCACCCCTCTTGAAGGATTTACCAACTTGAACGGGATAAGCGTTGCTAATGAGCCATCCTTCCCATCACGGGATCTCATGGTATGGCTGTGGCATTCATAGCGAAACCCGCTCGCCCACTTCAGGAGTTTTATCAACGCAACCTGAGAGCTCCTCCGCGAGAGGGGAGACACGACGATGCCACCCACAGAGATCAGAGTCCGTACACGCGATAGAACACTTTAAAGCCTGGCGTCAGACACGCTTCGGGAAAACAAAAGACAAGCCCTAGGCTTTCAGCCTCAAATAGCTCAGAGATTTGGACCAGCCTTCCATCAAAAACGTTCCTGCAGATAGACCCCTTCTCATGAACTCACAGAATGCATTCACCAACCTGGCCGTCATTGACACTACAGGTCTGTTTCCAAGGCTTTAATAGATGACTAGTTTCAACTCCAGTCAGTAGCTACACATTGTCTTGTTTACACAATCGTATCTTGCCTACATCTCCCAGTGACTAGCCCCATTCTACATGACTCAGGCGTTGCTTAAGAGCCCATAGTTATCTACAGAACTTCCACTCCTATTGTAAGGTATTTAATAATATGCCGTTCTGTTTGAGCTAGGAAATCATGAAACGTTATTGCCGTCCAGACATTTATTCTATTTCCAAACCAGTAATACGTAGTACATTAGAAGCTCCGCAAGACGTAACAAGACCTTCTTGTCTAGTCGGACGTAAACGGAGACAGTCGGCAGTATTGATGCACATAATGCGGGGCTTTCTATTGTTTTCTCTTTAGCTAAGGATCCATCCGGTATTCACTTTGCTGTTTGGAATGTCTCTCGGACCAAGCGTTATAGATATACGAGGAGTTAAGCCTCATCCAGCCATCGTGATTGTCTGCATTCTTGACGCCTTGAAATGGGTTTACGTCATGCAAGCTTACCATCGTTCGTTATATAGATCAATAAGGGCTTGTACGTATTAGAAAATTAGCTTGAAAAAGAAGCTGACTGGAAAAGCTCATGTCTCTCCGGCCGCCCGGGATACGATATCAACTCCAGTGGCGACACCCCACCAAGCAGTGCGACTAGTGAGCGGAGGACTCCTTCGATAATGATGAGGAAGTCGCAGAACCTGGCCATTGTCAAGGTCCGCAGTGCCTGCGGCTCCGAGGACCCAGGCTTCGAAGATGCGAAGGAGGGACTTGATGCCATCCTGGCTGACCTTGGAGACATGGTCGAGTTGAAGTTCTTCAAGTTCCCGGCTCTTTGACGACTTTGAGGACGACACTGCAAGCAAGTTCCCTAATTTGAATACGTATTCCACCCAAGCCGAAGGCCATTGTCGGCACGATAAAACACAATTTTGTACAGCATGCACCACATGCCTTGTCGCCGACTGGTCTAACAACTAACCGCTGCGTCACACTAGCGCCTTTGGTGTGCCACCTTTGATCGGAACCGGCAAGTCGTCCCGATTGTGCGCCATGGCCGGTTCTCATGTACCTGCTCGTCGTCCCCAAAGCACCCAGGACTTTGGACATGCGCTCAACCTCTTGGGTTGCGTGGGCTAGGATTTCCTCGGCCTTTCCTTTTTCGTCGTCCATGCCAGGCGGCCAGCGACGCGTCGTCCGCCAGTTGGTTCTTGACTACATCGATCTTGTCTCCGAGAGTCTATACCTTTGACTTGGCTGGCTCCATTAAGTCTGTGAACAGCCGTGTTGCTGACTTAACAGGCGCTTAAGGTAGCAAAGGTGTCAGCTTCGCCCGGTATTAACGAATCGTCCCTGTTGGCAGCCACTGCCACGCACTTGCTGATTTTGACGGCGACGAGGACTAAGTGTGTGTTTAGAATGTTCGGTGGAAGCAGAGCCAGGCTGTTCTTGCACACTTCTTCAACTTCTTCGTTCTCGTTAATGTCGGAGCCAGGCGGCGGACGATGTGGTCGTGCTCGGGGCACCGCGTTAAGGTTTGGCTAGTTCTAAAGGCGGCAACAGCAGGGTAAAACGTAACGGCAGAGGAGACTCTGAAATTGTTGTCAGGGAGAAGAGGGAGGATTGTTGGTGATGGAATACAAACCAGAGCCACGGCTTCTTTAAGGCGAAGGGCAGGAAAAGCCAAGGAGTGCCTTGCTTCGCTCTGCCTGGCGCACGTATGCCTCGAGGGTAAAAAAAAGAAAAGAAAAGAAAAGGAGAAACACATGGGAGAAAAGGGGTGGGCGGGAGTGCCTGATGGTTAACGAGGTCCAGGTCTGGTTGCTTCCTCGCCACAATGGGATGGCTACAGAGATGGCTATCTGCGCCGCAGGCGCGAGTATCCCGGATCCCGGACTCCGGACTCCGGACCCCGGACCCCACATCCAGCGCCGCTGCTAGAGTCGGTCGGTCCTGGGTTTAGGGACGCCCTGTGGCTACAGGGGCCGACGCGCGCCACAACACGACAACACTACAACACTACATGACGTTAACAAACCGTAGGACTCGAATGCAAGTGGAACTGCCGGACTTTGGCCAAGGTGTTGAAAAAAAAATCACACCGTCAGGTCAGAAGACATTTGCAACCCCTGGATCTGTGTTTCCTGCACCGGCGACGTTGGTACGCGAGCCATTGGCCGCGTCGAGGATCAGACACTGGGAACTTCACAACCAACAGCAGAGAATGAACTGCCATCTTCCCAGTCAACACTTGGTGGGCCAAGCCTGTTGGGACTTGGACGAGGCCTTGTGGATCGTGATGATCCAGACGGAACACCATCGGAAGTTGACGCTGAGAGTCACTGTGGCCACTGTAAATATGCATCTGGAATTTCAGGCTTTGCTATCAGCCTGTTTCTCCTACTTCGTCCTAAAAGGTCAACTGTTATGCCACGTTGGCAACATTGGAATTATCTGTCGATAGTAGACAAACAACCTGGCTTTATTTGTAACTGGACACTGTGAGCTTTAAAGCTGCTTGTCTAGAATGCTGTCTCTCATCTTGGCATCTCGGCATAGAATCATCTTAGGGCCAGGCTGGAATATATGCATGGAACTCAATCGGCGATAGTAATCTCGCCAAAGGTGCTTCGCAGCTCCGAGTCGGAGTCGATAAGCGCCTTATCCAGCTAGGCCACTCAAGCTGTCGATCGACGGGAAGAATGTCCGGGTATGTCCGGTCATGTTGTCGAGCGTATTGAAACAGGCTCGCTTCCGCAGCGGTGTTGCGAGGATATCATCTGCCGGTCGGATTCCTCCCGGGAAGTCCAGATCCGTGACCTCGACTTCATGATTCATCCATTGTGTCGGGGTCATCTTGCCCAGCAGAATCTTCGGATCCTCCCCCGAGCGCAGGAACAACCCGATCCAATCCCTCAATCTCGCCTATGGCAAACTTCCTCCCCTCGCCCTGCCACTCACCGTCGCGGACATCTTCATCTTTCCCTAACTCTAAGCCTTGCACATGTTCCATGTGACACGTCTCTGGTGCAGAGTGAAGAGGTCAACAGGACAGATACAGGAAAAACAAAACGACTTTCATCTCTGGCCCATTTCCCTAGTCCTTAGGAAAAAGGTCCTCTTACATAGGCAGTAAGAGGGACCAACAGGATCCTCAACAACAGAGAACAGGGTCTATAGCCCTAGTCCATCCAAGGGAGTATACTGCTCCAAAGATGCGTGCCTTAAGGGAGCGAAGCCTTCGCCAGGTGCTCAACTCATATGATTGGCGATGTTGTAGACAACCAAATCGACGCGACGGCTACCTGCTGGTGCTGCCGTCAGTCTCCAACACGTGGCAAGTTTCAAGCAGTCAATCGCCTACGGACGGCCAGGCCGCTTGGGATTGACCGTGGCCGAAGCCTGGCTTCGATCTGGTCATGGTTGACCTGAGCGACCCCGTGGGTGGCGGGCGGATCCATCAAGTCAAGTCGGCAGCAGTCTCGGCCATGGCTTTGCCATTCTCAACGTGCTTCAGCAGGCATTCCAAGGGAGAAGGCGACGGACGGCACGTGGTGCGGGAAGAGGGTGCAGTGAAAGAAGACGGTTGGGAGAGAGAGGGCACATGCAGGATGTCGTCAAAGCTGCAGCGCTGCGGCGTGCGGTGGCTGTCTGGCGAACCTGACGAACCAAGGCGACGGCGCTTACGGCCCCGCGGCTCGTCAAAGACGGCTTTGTACCACTCGTCTGCATCGTCCGCATCGTCTAGGCGTGTCAACTCGGCGTCTTCGTGCTGGCGACTCCGCTTCTTGGGGCTGGCGCTCCGCGTCCCGCCGCCTCCGTACAGACCCAGCAGCTTCGGGCCCGGCACTTCTTCGACGTCCCAGTCGAGCCCGCCGCCCTCAAGGTTCCGGGTTTAAACAACCGAACGCGATGAGCCGGTGAGGACGAAGGGCTTCACTAGCAGCAGGACGGTCCAGGCGAAGCGGGCCAACATGTACTCGCGGCTTGTGTCCTCGAGATTTTGCAGCAGCGTGTTGTGGTATAGGGTTGGGAATTCGCCAGACTTTAGGCCGACAACGTGAACAACGTACGACGGTGGATCGAAAGAAGACGGGGTGACGGCGGCTGTGGCAGGCTTGGGTGTGATGGCAAACAGGCGGGTGTCGAAGCAGCGGTGTCGAAGCAGCGGTGGATATCGGCTCGGAGGCAAATGATGTTTTGAGAGTCGTGAACGTCACGCATAGCAACACCGTATCGCGACATGTTGTTCCACATGAACCATTCGGCTTCTTCGGCCGGTATGAGGTGAGCGTTGGTGAGGCCGAATCTGTGGTTCGTCACCACACAGCGGGAGTGTGCAGCATCGGTCGAGGGGTTAGACTCGGGCGAGGGCCAGCCGTCGGGCATGTGGCCGTGGGGGGATCGCCAGTCGCGGAAGCTGGGTACAATGGGATATCGATATGCGGCTGGCATTGGCAGGTCGGGTCAGTATATACACGAAGGGGCGCAGGGTAGAGAGAGAGCGAGAGAGAGGGCAGAGCTTACGATCCAAGTTCACGATGAAGAAGTACTCGCCGGGGACCAGGACCGCATTCAGCGGAACTTGGTGCTCGACCGGACGCTGCCCAAGACGGTCAAAGTAGAGCCGTCCCGCCTGGAAGGTGTTGTCGGCGATGATTTGGAAAGCAAGCAAGCCGGTCCGGTGATGGAGGCCGAGACGGGCGCGGCTCTGATCGTCCTCGTCGGACTCGGGAGGGTCGATGGAATGCCTAACCTTGTACTGGCTCTGTTTGAAATCAGAGAAAACGTAGGTATCTACGGTGTGGAACTGTTTTCAAAAGAACAAGGCTATTGGCTGCCGGGTTGCCATCTCAACACCACCACTTAGCAGTCTCCCTTCTCTCTCACGTATCTACCCCATCCTGCAACCATATTAGTAACCCCACCAGATATAGCGGGAAAGGACCTCCAGACACACATCGTGACCGATAAGGCCAGTAAGCGGAGGCTTAACCCCCATGGATAACGGACGGTGTCATGAGATGGTCGGCGCGGGACGAAAAAGACTTAAAAAGGTAGACACATACGCTGTCCATTTCCACAAGATAACATCGGTACTATTGCCGCCCGGTACTGACGCCAAGAAGCGATGATCAACAACGATGAAAGCACCACCAAGAAGTATAAGTAGGGGAAGTAGGTCACCCACGGCTCCCGTAAGCGCATGTTCCGGCGCTTGACGGAGCATCTGAAAGTCGCCAACTCCAAGCACGGCGCAATAGCCCCGCCTTAACAACTTAGACCCAGGACACGAGTTTCTAGACACCCAGGCCTGGAGGAACGGTAATGCTACGGCCGTGGAGGACGGTGAGAGGTAGATGAAGAGCTGGGAGGGAAGGGTGCGTTCCAGGGGTGGCTTAATGGCCATTCCAAAAATTGCAAGTAGGTGTAGATAGGCAAGCCCGATCCAAAACTCGAGGAGTTGGCAGACCGGGGGAATCGGGGAACCGGGGGGTGAGATTAATGTCCTCAAGGAGCACGTCAAGCTCGCCAGAAGTGAGGTTGAGTCTGTTGTAAAACTGCCTGTATTGCTAGCCCTGCTGAGGCTACCAAAAAGGTCTAGTTCTAGTGTACATTTCGCGGCCGGCCGTGGCTGGCTCCGGGCCCCGAGATTTGCCGGCCCTTGATGGTGGCGAGGCATAGCTATCTCGCAGGCACGACAGGCGACAGGGCTTCTAGAACATAGTATCCGACACGTTCATCACCCAAAAGGGCTGATCGCAGACGAAGCGAGCCCTAGTGTGCTTTCTCGTGTTGGAATTGAAAATGAGTAACCGTTTCTTTGATAGGATGTTGAGTCTTATGTGTGTGTGTGTGTATATGTGTGTGTATATGTGTGCGTATATGTGTGTGTGAATATGACTTCTCCCAAGCCTGTTAAGATAGTAAGTAGTCACTCTCGTTTTGGATTGGGTTGTTTTCCTACTTTGTGAGCGAGACCTTTGTGTCTTGGACATCCGCCATATCGCGTCACCGATCATCTGCTGTTCCCAAAGATGGAAGGGCACACCGCCATTGGCTTTCAGCAAGAGTCCGGTCGACAGCTAAGACTATATGTCTCAGCGATGCAAGCAGAGTTTGCCCCGAGATGAGAGACGAGTGCAGTTCTCTGACCACGCATAAACGCCTCATCATCACACATCAGCGCTTCTGATCATAAATGAATCATCATGCTCCTGTACAAGCATGCCCCCCAAGTCACGCGCTGCCAGAGGCCGTCATGACCATCACCTACACCACATTCAGCACCCTCGCATGGGCTCTTTCAATCACTCCAGTCTATTGCCGATCGTACTACCTCGGAGCCTTAATGACTGCCAGGTCATCAACTACATAACGCCCGCATGGTTTAACGTCCTCTTGTGCGTGAAGCCAGCTGTCTTGAGAGACATTGGCTTTGTATAGTATGAGGGGCGGGTAGCTCTGAGCACGAAATTAGTAGGTGTTGTTTCCACTCTGGCCGGAGTGTGACAGAAGATGCTTGGGGTTAATCTGTTCCTTTGGAGCTAAACTCCTGGAAACCTTTGCCCTTCAAGCAATGAGTCAGTTCTCCAGTTTGTCCCGTTCTAGTTTCCGTGTCTGTAGGAGAAACTATGGGCAGTCTGGAGCCTGGATCTTAGAAGAGGGGGGCTGTAGTCCTTATAAGGACTGTACTTTTGGTGTCTGAAATGTCTTAGGCGAGGCTTGGGGTTTGTTGAAAGCGCCTAAACATGACTTGATGTGATCCTAATGGCGTTATTAAGGACTGTAGAATTCATAATTAAAATTGACTAGAAAGGAGACGATAGGAAACGGCGCGAAAAGAAGGAGAAGAAAAGAGAAAACACAACACTATTGTGAACATGGTAGTGATAATTGACGGTGACCGACCAGGCACGTAATCTCCTACTGAGTCCCCTGGAAATAGTGAACCCCGGGGTTCGTTGCTGAGTTAGCGTCACGCTTGTCAGTATCCCATGCTTCAGCGAAAAAGACATCAACGCAGACTCTCCTACGCACGCCGACGATGGGCTGACTGTTCTGCTGTCGCATGTCGACACATCCGTCGCTTCAGGCGAAATTACAAGACAATCCTTTGTTATCACATTCCACGGTGCTTGACATTGTCGCTGCCCGCCGTCGAGAAAGGTGAGAGGGTGTGAGGGGATATGGTGGAACGGAACACAAGAGGTCATTTCTTGCTTCTTTTGCCGCATCTTCTGCAGCCCCCCGCCTTCAGCATTTGTTTCGAAACAAACTCAGAACGATAATGGGTATGGGAATAGGGATTGGAACGGGAATGCCCGTGCTCTGTAGTTAGCAGGGAAAAGCCACCGGGGCGTAGGCGGAAGAACAGGCTCGTTGAGTCTGGTAGTCAACGGAGGCGCGCTTGGTTTTGATCTCGAGACTGTTGAGCAAAGCAACGAAGGTAGGTGTTGGCCGATGGTGAGGCAGAAATTCACGATGAATCGGAGCCTAAGGAAAGGAAATTCAATCAGCATCCCTCTCGTCTAATCGCAGCGGACTAAGCACACCTAAACACAAAGCGTGTCCTCAACAATCCCCTCGCTTGATCTAGAACTCACGGGTAAAACTCTGGTTAGGGGATAGAACGAACATGAAAGTAGCAAGTTTACACCTTTGATCTTCCATCTATACTTCCTGTCCAGGTCCAGATACTCTGCGGCAAAACGGTCTGCATAGTAGCAACCCAACAGGTTTGCAGGCTTCTGAGTGCAGGCAAATCAAAGACTGACAGCATGGTTGAGGCCGTCATCGACGTTGACACCAGGATTCCGGCATCAGGTCTCGGGTAGCACCGCGTCTCGTCCAGGTCATCCGGTTAGTCTGGGGCATGCAAGACCCATTGAGGTGGGAAGCATGTACGATGGCTTGGGTTCGGGAAACGGTTTCGTTCGACCCAGCCATCCCTTTGAAAATGTCAGCCACAACCCAATGAGAGGTGGGGAGGGGGATCCCGATACGCATGGTCGACAGAGCCAAGTCCGACAAACCGAGTAGCACGCTGATGCTAGAAGCGGTAGACTGGAAGAGCCTTGAAGACGGGCTGCTGAAGAGCTCCTGGACAATTCTCTCACTCGAAGACGACATCGACTTCTGGGACTGATCGTGGCGACAATTCTGAGCCATCTCTGAAGACGGTAGCTTTTGCTTGTACTGGCATCTCCTGGACGACAGGGAAGTCGGGACTTGCTTGGCGTTCCCATAAAGGGCGGTTATGGTTGTCAGGCTTGTTTAGTTCGTCATCGGCTTGGGGCTGTTGTCGCTCTTATCGCCGTCATCGTTGCCGCCACTGTCGCCATTTGGCTGCATTAGAAGTCGTACGTGCATGCTAAGCTATAGAACGATGCCAGCTCCTCTCTTTGCCAAAGGACCTGATTTAATGGGATAGAACCAAGGAGATGCAGGCGAGATATAGTTTCTGCATGGATGGTGTCGACCTGACCTTGAACTCATGATTCATCCATCGCGTCGGGACGATTTGTCTCAGCAGAATCCTCAGATTGTAGAAACCATCCGCTCCAATCCCTCAACCTCGCCCGCCAGAGTTGTTCGTTAGCCTGGCTGCAGAAAAGCTGTTGGTGATGAGTCTGCCGTTTCTGAAGACATCAAGATGACAGTGAGGCCCTGCTTTGGCGGCTGTCACGGGGTTCGAAGCAAGCCATGGTAAAGGAATCCAAGACCTACATCAGCATCCATCTTCCGCATCAAGGTACATATCTAACAAAACATCTCTACCCGCTTTCCCCTACCCTCACACGTCTACTATCACTTGCTAACTGTTGTCTCCATCGTATCAGTAGCCCCGTCCACGTTCACCCAGACGAAGCGCAGCCAGAAGCCGAATCCTTCAATTGTCAAGACCACCAGCTGCACGACTTCCGTCAGCACCGGATGTGATGCTATGGCTCCGTGGGGGCTATCGCCTGCATTCTTTCCCTCAAAGGCGGCGGGAAGGCCCTTCGGCCGCCTCCCTGAGTGCCCCGGCACGAGGGCCAGCACCAAGAGATTGATGACGACAGGACGCTGTGATGGAGTGTAATGGGGGCCTGCTTCCGCGGTTTTACTAGCAAATAGGCCGAGCCAAATACAAGTCAACGGCGGGATTCAACAAACAGTAATGCTAGATGTAAATGTAAATCACCTTGCGGGCATGCTCTTCGCCCGCATCCGTGGCCGGCCGGCCCATCGCCGTTGCGGTCCAACTCCCAAGCAGTCAAGAAACGGCATGTTGCCCTCCAACACTTCCAGCCCTGCATTGGCCAAGTTTGCCTCAATGTCTTGGTGTTAACTACATCTGACTGCTATTTCGTGCCTTTCGCCGGTTTTTTACTAGCACTACGCACGGTAATTTATACAGCTGTGCATAGGACGCAGACCTAGGCAGGCTGACTGGACTTGGGCTGGACAAGTCGACGTGCGACGTGCTGCTTCCACCTTTGGCTAACTATCAGGCCACAAGCCGTGTCAACTATTTCCAGCAAACGGCCTTGCTTGCCGAGTTCCGAGATCCTTGAGGTCTCCCGTTGAAACGCCTCCGTGTCTGTGTATGGAACCTAGGCTCTTCGCTTGGCCCGAGAAAAGCCAGGTATTCATCCCCGTGCCTTGTGGAGCGGCCACTTACTCCACGGTCTGGCGGCTGGCCCGATCGCTAGGTAGGCAAGCACCTCTTTAAGGAGACTCTCTTTATTCTGTTTGGCACCTAACATCCTTTTTATGTTCCCAGTTTCGCCCCTAGTGTATTCGACCGCAGCCATCGTCTCCTTTTCCTTCACAATCGTCGCCTTCTACTCTTGCTTTACGTCGATGGTCGGTACTTCGTCCTCGCAGGGAATCGGAAGCTTCGGGAGGTCTTGGATGCTAACTGCTTATGGTGAGCGTTGACCCCGTCGCCCGGTGCTCAGTATTTCTCGCACACTGGACTCCGCACCTTGTATCACAGCGGCAGGCCTTTTCTCGCAGGCCCGTTACCTGTTTGAGGCACCAAATCTCTTCATGAAACTCGTGGTGGCGGCAGTGCTCCCCGGGAATGGCGGTGGGCTGCAGGACATTCAATGTGACCGAAGGTGGTGGTGGCACACACTCCTCAGTTCAATTGCTAAGTGATTGAAGCTTGCGCTGACCAGTTGTCACAGGCCCTTCCATAGTAATTCGCTTCGGTGAAATGCTGGGTTTGCACCGTTGGTGTTGATGGCGGAAGCAGGGCGGGCAGACACGGAGCCGGAGATGATTTGGATTTGGGGGAGACGGATTCGCTGCATACCAACATCTACGATTCCCTGACAGAACCAAAAGGCTATCGCGTGAACAGCGGCTCCATGACCCCAGGTTTCCAGTATCACTAGTAAGCACAGTATCGCTGTCTGCCCCCCCCCCCCCCCCCCCCCCCCCCCCCCAGTCCTCTCATGCCGGTTGTTATTTACTGGTAAAACGATGGCTGAAATCAGGCCGAGCCGTAAGTAGACTTGATTCGTCTGGTGCTGCTGTCAGCCAAGACCCGTTGATTTCCTGTTGCAAAGCGATGCGAGTGTAATAAAATTCTGTGTATGCCTTACATTGGTAGCTAGGCTGTTGAGTCATCTTATGCCTTCATGTCATAAGCCCCTTATGCCTTACCACCATTGATCTCGTTTTCCGCAAGTTCTAGCTCTTTCTCTATCTGCTGCAAGCCTCTCTGAGCAACTTTAAATGCCGTCGCAGCTCGAGCACGACGCGCTGCTTCCGTGTGCTTCTTGGCTTCCAACTCTTCAATAAGTCCCTGCACTCTTTGTTCGAACAGCTCGCTCCCGCTCTCGCCACCCCTCTGCCCGAGTGTCCACTTCAGTGTCTCGAGGCGACTGTCGACATTTTCCGAACCGGGCGCGCCCGACATGGACTCTCCGGCCAAGCCCGCCTTTGCCCTGATGTTGTGGACGACCCGCCTTATGTCTGAAACAGTCTGGAGACACTGTTGGCGGCTCTTTTGTGTAGCTTCGTCCGGAGCACGCTGAGCTGTAGCGATGCCCTGTGACCACGTTTGCAGTTCATCTCTGAGCCTCAAGGCTGTCTCGGAATCAGCGAATCGCGGCCCTGATGGAATCGTTCGGCCCTGGTCTACACCCAGAAGTGGCCGCAGATGTTCCGGTATCGTAATGTCAATATCCGCCTTCTTACTGAGACCCAGAGCATCTCGATGTGTACTGCGGATGCTCTCAAGTAGTGCGGCAAGGCCTTCATCGACCACGAAAGTTTCCATTTCAATGTTATTACTGGGACCACCGTTGTCGCCTTTTGTGACGCCGGAGAGGAACGAGGCTGTCACGCGGCGCCACAACGACCAGTCTGTCGCAAGAGGAGGGCTCAATCGAGCCAAGGCATAGAAGACATGGAGAATGACGCCAACTCCGCAATCGATGCCGTTGGTCTGCCTTGTGCCTGATCGAAGGACAGCTGGCGATAACCTCGGAGATGTCACAGAGTAGCCTCTGACTGAGAGGTGATGTGGGACAAGTTGACGCAGCCGTGAACGAACTTCTTGCACGGCAGCGCCGAAACCCGGCGCCGGGAGTGGCAGCGAGTCGAAGACGTCAATATCCGCCCGACCACCGTTGATGGTGGCCACGGCCAAGTTCCAGTGTGATGCTTTGAACAGTGGCATTACGATGATGACATCCGCTTTTGTTGACTGGGACTTGAGAATAGATTTAAGGATTTCTGTTTGCGAGTGTGCTGCTGCCCTATCTCCTCAGCAGACACTTCAGCAACAAGAACAGAGGTGGGGAACAAGTTGGCGACCCGGTTCAGAGTTGATGATACTACCAGCCCGGTCAGCCAACTGCCTGGGATTAAACTCTGGTATCGAGACGCGGGAGGGGGAGGGGAAGGGTCGGCAAAACGTCCGGCAGCGGCGTCGGCGGCCATATGTCTCTTGGATGACGGCGCGCTTTCTTTTTGCAAAGCAACTCGTTTATGACTGGGTTTCCGATCTATCGTCACATGCGGCCCCAAGAGCAGGGATGATGACGACGACGACTCGGTGAGCGCGGGAGTTGCGACCTGCGTGCAAATTGTCGTTTTGTCGGGGCCTTTGACAGACATGGATGAGGAGGAATCCCGCCTCTGCGCATCTTCGCCCGGAATGTTTATGGAACCGTCTCCTATGCCTGTTTCGTTCTTGGCTGGCAGGGACATGGAATCAGACAAGGCGCTAGCCCTTGGAGATGCGCTTGATCTGCTTGTCGCTATTCGAGGAAGTCGTTGATGGAATCGGTCTGGTTGCCAGAGACGAGTGCGTCGTCGCCTAGTGGAATTGCTTCCTTGTCTTGGTTGTATTCCTTGTTGTCCACGGAGTCTGAGTCGCCTACGTCGCCATCGTCAGACGCGACGTCGATGTTGAAGAGCCAGTCGGCTTCCGCAGAGGGAGAAGCTACGTTTGATGCCAGGAGACCGGTTGCTCTAACCGTATTGGATGGCGGTGTATGGCGCCCTGGAGGCCTACACGAAAGGCTACTGTTTCTTGAGAGACGTGGAGGCTCCGGAGGCTCGAACGAAAGGCTGCTGTTTCTTGGGAGACGTGGACACTTCGTTTGGACGGACGTAGGCATGGGATCAGGTTTAGATGTACCCGGGATAACCGCGTTGACGTTGGGTAGAGGCGATGGAGTCATTTGCAGATAGAGGGGACTTGACTAACATTGAGGGCGTCAAAAGTCAGCATCGGTTGAAGGTTCGCGTAAGTAGCAACAGCAAGTAGTAAATAGCAGGGGCCATAACGTTACCTGTTGCGATCTAGCCGCATCGATCGACTCGGCGTTGGAAACAATGTCAGCGCCGCTGTGGGCTGTTGTTGTTGTCGTTCCCTTGGACGATGTTTCTTCGGACGTCGGCGCTGGATCACAAGACCAGGGTTCCCGTCCTCTTCCGCACTCTCTGCACCGTCGGTAGACTCGGCGCTCGCGCTCTCCAAGTCCTTGATCACAGCACTAATGTCGTCATTGATCAGGCCACGGGCTGTATGAGCGACACCGCGCTTCAGCTGGGGACGTTCGCGACGCAGGCTGGCAGCAACGCGAAGGGCGTCGGCGGCCTTTTGGAAGTCTGGGCAGAGTTTGGCGAGCATCACAAGAAATTTGAAGAAGGGCCGGCCGCGGGACGAGGCATCCAAGAGGAAGAGACAGACAGACGGGGTGATGTTCCAGGCATTACAAGCCTTGTGCAGCTGGTGGAGACTCTGGGGATTGGCTACGGAGACGCGGTCAGGCGCGCAGCCGGCGATGATGTCGGGAAGGATGGTAACGGGAAGATGGCTGCGGAGGTCGATGGGCGTGACGAGGGCGGCGTAGAGACGCTCGAGTGTGAAGTATTTATTGGCAATGTCAAGGTGCTGTTGGTGTTGGTTTGTGACGAGCAGCGTGCACGAGTCGACAAAATCTTGGAGCGGCTGTCTCCAAGGCTCCATGTGTGGGACTCGGTGGATGGAGAGAGGGCGTTGTTCCTAGAAAGAGGGGGAGGGCGATTGCAACGGGGTGGATGTGGTTGATGGCTGATGTGTAGCAGAGACGGCGAACGACGAGGACGAGTCGCGGCGGCGACGACCAACACCCAAGAGCCCAAGACGGTAGATGATGTGGGTCTACACCCTCGGGAATTTCTCAAGGATGTTCCGAATTCTTGAAGGGCTAGAAGGCATGGGGAATGCAAATCCACGCATCGCAGTCTTGACAAGATGCTCGATAGAAATTCGAGCAACGAACTCGGTAATGAGGGATCCCCCGCGTCATGAAACTTCATTGGCTACGGACGTAAGGCCTGTCTTAGGCATGACCGATGAAGGTAGAAATCAAAGAACCTCCTCTCCAATCTCTTTTATAAGGCAAAAGATGCTCATTCTTCCGAATGTGTATAAGTTGAAAACAACAAGTCGTGGCGTGTAAGATGCGCTCGGCCTGTGGTTCCTATTCTCTTTCTAGACGGCTTCTCAGAGTCTCGGTGTGATTCTGTTCAGGTGCTCTATCGTGAAGTCTCCTCGGGGTTGCTTGACGATTTCTGTACTACTCCTAAGCGACGTGAAATGAAGGGCTCTGTTCCAGGAATTCTGATTATCAAACTAGTTTTATAATTAGAATTCTAAGAATAATATACCGGAGTGAGTATAGGGCCTCTAAGAAGGGTCTGGCAAACATATCTGTTGTAGTGGCGCGACCCGGGAGTTGAATGTTGATGCATGTCAGCCCACGGTGAGTTACACCCTAGACCGTCTCTCACACTTTATATATTCAGGACAACGAGGTTGCAAGAATCATTGGGGAAGAGAACAGTAGCAAAGACACTGCTTGCAAGGATGATTACAGCGTTAGTGTGGTTGAAGACGACGACGACGACGATGACGCTGTTCCTGATCATCACATGGATGGCAATAGAATCCTCAAGATGAGATATGTAATGAGTCCGTGGGAAACAACGACTGCGTTGAGAGTGATGCTATATATGGATTGATTTCCTTGAAGCTGTAGAAACATGGTTGATAGGATGCTGGTAGGTCTGTTTGGTTTGAAGAAACAACTGAACATTACGATTGATGACGTTATGAACATGGTTCAGTCGGCATGTCAAGACTACAATTCAGAATCGACTACGACAGCCAATCAATCATACCGTCACCCAGGGCGTCAGCGTGTTAATGCCGACGACTTTAAATCGCCATATAGCTGATAGGTAGTCTGGCGTCGTGGCGTTTTTCCTTTTTTCCTTTTTCTCCTGGAATGAGGATGATGGCGACGGATGGTATCAACTTGTCAGAAAAGAGTCTGGCGTCAGAGTGAAGAAGTCAACGATATAGGCACTTAACGATAGTTAGGTGTGGTGTTGTAACAACATTCGATTCTGACCTGCTGAGATCTGGCCAGGGGACTGCCCTTATAGTCCTCAATCGACTGATCCACGGGCTCGCAGGGGCTTACATGGACCTCTCTCCCGCGCGGACCCCCCTCGTCTGACCCTGACACAACTCATGTTCTTCGGTCCTTTACCTCTACCAAAAAGGAAGCTTTAGATGCAGCAAGCAAGCTAGCTTCGCTCGAGTGTGTACATAGATAGACTAACGAATTACGAAGGTTTACCTCTTTTAAAGCTAAAACCATGAACTCCTGTTTCCTTGTTCTTCTTTTTTGAACTACGAGTTATGTGTGATAGTCTTGTAGTAATAATGAGATTCTAATGCTTGAGCAACCTGATTGTTGCTTGGCGGAATGGCGACGCGCTGTGCGGCCTTGACGCCAATGGGTTGGAACGAGTCTCTGGCAGAATTCCCTTTTTGCTCACGTTCTCACGCAAGAGCTGTTGCGTTCAGGTAGCCGAAAAAGAATATGGACGATCACGGACGGCACTTGGAGATGACGTCAAATTGGCTAGACAAGACTGCAGGCGTTTATCCATCTCTTCCGCTCAATAGTGCAGATAAAGGTCATGTGGTCCTTTTCTCCCATCGGGCTGCAAGTCACACCGCCGCAACATATTACGTGTCTGTCAATCGGCTGCGACGGTTTGGCGTTGTTTAACGTTGCTTGGGGTCTCTTTCTGCAACCAAGTGTCACAAAAACACGCGAGGGGGCTTTGAGGGCTGGTGTCCGTGTTCGACATTCAGTTCATGTGAGAGAGAGTACGGGAGGTAAGTGAGTGTGTATGTATGATAGTCCAGTTTGTCAGCAGGGGCGCACATCTCGAGTCAAATGTCTGCTACATGGCCCTTAAACAGGCTTGGCATCAGTCCAGAAGACTCCAAAAACCCGGTTATTTTAATAGAGGACCAAGGGGATCCCACATCCGGAAGCTAGGAGGTAGAAAAGTGACACGTTAACAGACGTTATTTGGAGTCTGGCGCCATCGCGCACCTGTTATAACGTGTAGAGCAGTCGGGAGGTCACATCCATTGCTCCCGAATTCAACTCATGCAGATGTGCCTTTGCATAAGTCTTGGGGGATACGCTCTGCTTACCTCTTGTTTGGTACCGTCCCGGGCGTGCGGCCCCTTTATCTGCATTGGACTGCTGCACGGCAAAACTCATTGCTGACTTGGGTTTGCCCTTGACTAGCTTTGATATTGGTGTGTCTGGTCTTGGGTGCGTCCGAGGCACTAACCTTAGAGGGGCCGTGTGGTGATCTTTCGTGTGGGGTAGGTGTGGGTGTGGGGTTGCAAGGCGCAGCGAATCAAGTCTCCCAACACGACCATGTTGGAGAACTAGCGTGATACGAGTTCTTAACCTCAACGAAAAGCACTGCAAAGACGATCACTACGAAGACGAGCACCTCGACGACGGGCACCCCGACGATGAGCACCGCGAAGCCAGTCACCCTGACGACGAGAACCCCAACGAAGGGTACTCCAAAGACCATCACCACGAAGCCGGTTACCACCAAGATGAGCACCCCGATGAAGAGCACATACACCTTGAAGCCTCAGGAAAACCATCCCGCAGACCAGTTTCTACGAAGAGGGTGACGCCTATCCAGGCCTCTTGGGTTTCACGATGGTGTCACTTCGTTCATCACCCGCCAATCTTTCTGCCCCCCACACGCACCCGCAAACCCACGACCTCCTGCCGTTACCCAGGGCAACCCAACACTTGTCACCAAGGACAGGCCCGATTGAGATGGTTCAACGACAGCAGGCAGCGAACAAGAGTATCACGATATGACAGCGACCAACTGTCTTGGGGGTGAATAAATGGACACGACTCTCTGGAGGGCTGGGCCTGGTATGCCGAGTAGTTGTAGGTTACTCAAGACACAAACGTTTCGTCGACAGGCATGCCTCGAACGTCACGCACCACCAGAGCCCTAGGAGAATGGTCAACCATGACCGCAGCTTTTCTGTTCCAACCATTGCGGCCCTCAGCCTTTTATGGCGCCAGCCACCTCGAAAGTTGGACACGACGCTCTGAAGGAGCTCATCATCTCTTTGATGGTATTCCTAGACGACAGAATGGCGGTACTGCACCCGCCCGCTGGAATCTGTGGGACAGCCACTGTGGACGTGTGCGAGGACAAGAACTACCGTAAGGTTACATGGATCCGAATCCCCACCATCATCCCCCATACTATCCAAAGACATCACAGCTACAAGGAAGACAAAATGTCTCTCTCCATTTGTTAACGCTGCTTCGGTTTAAAGTGGCTCACCTGTCAACTTAGGGCTGGCCAGACCCCTTTTTCCATCGACCAAACGACTCTTTCCTTTCAGCCGTCTTGGCACATGTTGGCCACTTGTCTCGGCTATTTCATCCATGTCCTTACTCTCACAAGCACTGCGGTGCCAGTCTAGCAAGGGTAGCAGAGACAAGGTTACTACCAACGCCCTTTATCATCTTTCACCATGGCTTGAATTATTTATTGTTACTAAAAGTCTAGGCTTCTACTCCTCTGGCATAGAGACTATCTCCCACTCAGTCAACTTCTGTTAATAGTCTGCGCCTCTGTTGATACTAGGGATACGCCTTTATTAAGGCTCACAAAGACTGTTGAGGAGGACCCTGTTGCGTGTCCCAAATCAAGTGTGCTATCGCTACGCTGGTTGCTCACTGCGCTACCTATGTTGTCTCAGTGTTGGGAAATCAACCTGGGTGCGCATTGGCTGAAGCATTTTGGCTTAGACATTGTAGTTGACAAATGTGTGAATGAGATTTATCTGCAATTAGGTACGGCTATGTTTGGGCCCTCCAGTAGATTCCGGTAATCCCCTGCACAGAATGCCTGCTTGCTGTCTGCTCTTACTGTTATTTTACATGTAGGTATTAGCACCTCTGCATCTTTTCAGAATGTATCAACAAAGTCCCACAACAGAGAGCAGTGTTAACCAGGTTCAATGCCAGTCCCTCTGACTGGCCACCGCTGATGAGATGCTGGCTGAGCTTGACTGATAGGAGTGCTAATGCCTACATCCACAAACGCGATGTGAATTCAGCTGCCATGGCAAAAGCGCCGTCTACAAAGCACAAGCCTAGGCTGTCGGCTGTGGATAAGAACTGCAACGGCGTTGTGTCGGGTCTAGTGGGCACCGATCTCATCCAAATGGTTCGCCTCGACCTAGAGTGGGTGGATTCAATACTTAGGGTTTTGGTTACAACACTTTTTGTACTGTTAACACCATTTAGTATTAACAACAAACATGTGTGCGAATCTATGGAAGTAATACGTGTAGAGTTGGTGCCTGAGGCGGCAGCGGTCTATCACAGAATGGGTACGTAATATTAGACTTAGCAGCCATCCCCAGGGTGCGCCACCAGAACTAGAGGCTGCAATTGTGATCTTGATCCTGTGTCCCCTCTCTGCAAGGTTTTCTCTGCTCCATCTTTGGGCACCGGGGTTAGGGTTAGGGCTATCCTTCAATCAAAGCTTCGGGGCAATCTCCACGTGGGTTATTGCTGTGGTTGTTGCTTCTTGCAGTTGGCTAGTCTGTGCTGGCTGGGCCGGTTGATATGGGGCTGCTGCTTTGGCGGGCGTGGCCACTAGCTGGCACGCGGGGCTGCCCGCGTTTCTGCCCACAGTCCGACAATAGGCAAGAAATGGCATTATCGGCTGAAACGAAACGACGACTACGGAGCCATGCCGTTACCAGAGAAGGTAGATACACAATTATGGAATTTGATTGTGGTAGGCAGTCCTTGATAGTTACTTTTGTGGCCGCCTTTGGCCGCCAACGGCCCGCGTCAACCGGCGAGTTCCCGCTCCGTAACGCTCCAGGCTCCGGTCCGCGAAGTGGGGTTATTCGGGAACGGACTCGCCGAAGGGTCATCATTCCGTCTGGCCACAGACCCTCATTCTTCCAGCGTCAAAAAAACCATTGGTTTTTCTTTTCTTTCGCTCTACCTACGGCTGGAATAGAACCGCCCTAACAAGAAGTCGCAGGAGGGAAAACAGGGTGCGACATACCACTCAAATTGCTAATTTGTAGCCTTTGGCGGGGGTCAATCATGAATTTTGAATAGATCACTTGCATAGGCTGAAGGGAGAGGCCTTTTTCGAACGCCAGTAAAACATCGCCTAAAGTAAACTTGGTTGAAAGAATTTGTTGTAGCCAGGGTGACAGCAAAGAATTGTCAGGTTGACAGACCTTCTCATTCCCCGAACTTCAAGCCGTAATAAGCTACTGTAACCGCTTTCATAGTACTACTATCCAGACTCAGAAGTCATGAAGCCTTGTGGAAAGAAAAGGGATATTAGCACAGGGCGGGCTGCTTTTCGTCATATTTGACATCAGTGCTGCTGTCTCGTCAATCCGGCAAACCGGTGACCGGTCGGCGACCCGGATGTTTTGTAAGTGTGGCCAGCTGGCACATCAAGCTTGTCGGAACCATATCAACAGCCAAGATTGTGCCTACGTTGCAGAACTTGGCGATAGTTCTATGCTATGATCCTGCCATTGTTGGCTTGGATGTCTTGATGGCCAGTAGCGACACCCCGCACGAGTTAGTCTCTGTCGACCTCAAAGAGATGGCGCAAATGCAATAAGACAGGGCACGTTTCGAACTCCACAGACACAGGGTATACTAACTGACTATGCTGACCCCTGAAGGGACTGTGTGGTTGATGGCGGATGAGAGCGGAGCCATGGATTCAAAGTAGAACGGGCACGAGATTTATGTGCCCGAATGAATTCCAGAAGGCAATAGTGTTTGTGTCAACGACCCGTGAAAAGATGCCACCCACACGCTAGGTGCCTTTGATGATGTTGGTGAGGGCCATGATGATACCAATGACATCACCTTGGCGAGAAAACCGGCGCGAAAGAAGTACGACTGTTCGGCGTACCGGCAAGCGGCAGGACGAAGCGTACGTGGAGAGCAAGAGTCTGTATCTCCAGGGAGTAGTTCCACATGGTACCATGTCATGCGGATTCTTCGAGGTCCTTGAGCAACGTTGAATTGCACTTCCCCAGCCGCCTAACTGTCTTTCCGCAAACATACTAAACACGGTTTCCGTGGCCGATATGAAGGAAACTGCCCTAGTCTTTGAGAGCCTCTTAGGACCGAACTCGTCCCAGGTCGGCTTGTGTGACACAATGCGGCCAGTAGAGGGACCAACGTCCCCATTCGTCACGTCCCTACAGGGTAGCAGCAACGTAGATGTTTGAAGTCATCTGAAACATGGTTTGGCTTCGTTAAGAGATGCTCTGACGGTGCACTGGGGGGGAGGCTTGCGGACCGGCGGCATTAGAAGTCATATGCGGGCTGATTGTTTCTAGAGTACCTTTTCCCAAACTTTTGTTCTGTTGAACTTGAGCGATGATGTCTAGAAAGCAGACACAACCAGGAGGCACTGGAGAAGGCACGTTGTAACCATACTTAAGATGTCAAGTGATGATCGTTAACAGTTGGTGTGGATAGTGGTTGAGTAATCTAGGATGGATCGTGGATGTTTATTAAAAAGGAAGTCTCCTTATTAGGGTTTAGGTGACTAGTGACGGAAACGCTGTGTAGATGATAGAAGCTAAGGAGGCGTAGCTTGAGTAGTAGATTAATCAGAAGGAAGAGATAATTGAGGGCAACAATGGTCAATCTCCCACTAGTTCGACGGAGCCGCCATCTGTCAGGGGCTAGCCGGGTGGATGACAGGAATTGCCATGGCCATTTGTTGCATGGTTGGAGTCTTCACGGAGGTCTTTGCCATAATCATTGGGACCTCGGCCGAGAGATTTTGTAGTGTCCCCCGTACTAGAAGTGAGATGAAGGGTCGGAGACCACGGGTCTCCATTCTGGCCAAGGTGATAGGAACGCGGCTGCAGGGCGGAAGGCATAGTCTGGCAGCGGCCAAGGCCACAGAAAAAAGATTAGATGGACGCAAGGGTTAATCAATCAATCACCTCTCAATGCACTCCGTTGAAAGCATTCCAGGAAGTCCTTCCAAGTAGGTTAAGCTCTTAAAGAAGACCAGCTAGAACAGAAGACGGTTGACAGCAAGTATTATATACACTCTGAAAGTCACTTGGACAGAATCTCTATCTATCCGGCGATAAAGACTGTCATGACAGTTAGATGATTATGCTAGTGTTAAGTCTTCTTCTTTATTGTTAGAAACTGACCATGTTGGAAATGAAGGCGGGTGTTGAGTGTCTCTCCTCAGCTCCCCACACCCCTTTCCAAGACTCAAAGACATAGTAAAAGTAGGCCTCTTCAATAGCAGAAAGAAACATCTTCAATAGCAGAAAGAAACATCTTCCATGAATTTCCATTCTAATTCGAGCCGTCGCCTTTCGTACCACAGGCCAACAGACCCTTTAAGTTTGCAACGGCGCCGAGGCCAACTGTATGTATATCGGCATTTCTTCCGACCATCTGTGTTAGACTTGGAGCTGTAAAAGGTAAGAAAGGACGCAGAAGTCTAGTTAAGTCAAAGGCTGTAGACATTAGTTTACTACACTGATTCATTACTTCACAGGAGGTTCCACTCTCTTCGGAGTGTGTCTCCAATACATTATGGGAACCACACGCGTTACCAATACTTCGTCTGTAATAGCCAAGCCCGGTAATACCCCCATAGAGTCACTCGGGTGCCGTTAATTCTGTTAAAGCTGACGTATTAAAGTTGGGTTTTCCAGAAAGGCCTGTCGTTTTGTTAAAAGGCTCAGCACTATTCCCTAATGTTCAAAGCCACTGTTGCCAATGCAGATGGATATGTAAGAGGTTCGGCGTCAATGAGCAACTAGGCAGGCCTCCTCAGCTATGCAACATGTTTGGCAGTACCCTTGGCTATCCGGGAGCAACTGAACAGTATCTTGAACGGCATTGATATCATGCATCCTTACTGTTGCATCACTTTGCAAAACAAAAACCGCTAGCTAATCTTCTCTTCCACATCCCGAGTCCGGATAACTCCAGCTGCTAGATTCGGATTACTGTGGTTAGGGGTTAACTGAAAAGGCATTTCAATAAGATTTGGATCAGCCTTCGCTGGTGAATCTAGAGTGTGGCATCGCGGCTCCGTATCTATAATTCTCTCTCCTACCTGGTCCCCGCTTGGAAGTTAGCATGCTTTCCAATCTCCCTTAGCAGCTTCACTTTCCTTGTTCAATATCATTCCAACTTCCACCCCAACACTCTGTCACGTCTTTCATCCACGAGTCTACCCAGAAAGCTCAAGCAAACCTACGCAACTTCTGTACGTGCGTTAAGATACCTCCTCCAAGAGCACTAAAGAGTCCCTCCGAATGCCTGCATCCATTCGCCCTGCCTTTCATTGGTTGGTTCACATGTCACTTACGTTATCTGCCAACACCAAGACCGAGGACAAGGACACATCCGACCAAGACTCGCCCGGTGACTTGCACCTGGAGCCTGCGAATAGGACGTGATACGGCTCTCAGTCCAGCTTAGTTAAGCATAGCAGAGCTCAAAAGCGAAAAGAAACGCCATATTCCCTAATCATTATATGCATTAGGCTTCATGTCACGAGACAAGCTTGTTAGCAGTGGTGCTTCTTTTACATTCCCTATCTTCTATTGAGGGGAGACTGGTGGCTGCAACGATGGCTTGTTACTATCCTAGATATAAGGCGATTCCGAGAACAAAGACCTGTTGTGCGGCTGACGCCTGAAACGACGGCGAAGGCTATGTAGGCATCGTCGACAGGCCGTGATCTGTTGCAGGACGCGAAGGCTCTGCACCGCCAGAACAGGCAGTATACGCACCAAACGAGAATGAGATCGGCACAGGTGCTGGCCATGCAGATGTCAAGTATCGCGTCTTTGGACGTTTTGTTGAAGTATTTCAGGATGTTAGGGCTGTCAGAATACATCTTTCTAAAACTCAATCCATTACAGTTATATCTCTATTTGGGTCTAGCTCTATGTCTTTGAAGCATCTAGGTCATCTTTCGCCCCCTAGTCAATCCTCTTCTTTAGTTAAGCAAGCAACACTACGCATGGGTATTTGGAGTCAGAGCCGCCGCGTTTCTCGTAGCAACTTTTATCTTAGCTGTCACCCCTTGCTGCAGCATCTTGTTCAACATCCAAGGTTACGTATTCTATGTATTGTTAATGGGAGGGCTGTCTCCTGCTTTTCGTCTACAAGGTGTGGAAGAGCCCTTAAGACGTAAAAAAGGAAATGTGTCGCTCAGTGCGCCTCAATATACTGCATTCGCTTACGTCTAGCCCTCGCCATGCAGCTTAACGACAAGGTCATCTCCCCATCTGTGGCCGCGTCTCGTGTTGTTGGGCCTCTTGTTCTGCCGATTTGGATTGTAGGACTCTTAACCTACATTACCGTCTTTTTGCTTATTCAATTATTATAGTTGGCTAGGATAATGCTAACAAATCAGCAAAGCACTGTATTTCCTCCCTTGATCATTGTTTACCTAAGAGGAATCAAAGGCATGAGGTGCAAAGAAGAAAACAGCAGCAAAGCATCTGACCTATTCCCATTCCTGTAACGGCTCAAGGCAGATCCTCGCTGATAAGTGAAGCAATGCGTTGCTATTCAACCACATTCCAGAGGAGCCTCGGCCTCGCCTCTCTGCAGACCTCAGTTTCCACTTCACTGACAGTCTTACGCAAAAGCGAGGAGGGCATCACGGGTCAGAGGAATCAGGCATCACCAAACTCCAACCCGCGATACGCCGCGCCTATGAGGAACAAGGTGGTAAAAACATGCAGCAACAGAGAAAGAAGACTACGATGATGGAAAAGAGTTGAGGGCACAGAGCTAATAAGGCAAAAAAAGGGCAGGACGAGGTGTGAGGAGGCTACCATGAGTGCAACGAGATAGTTGTAGTCTTTAGGTGTTTATTAGAGCTTGTTAAACTGAAGCGTTTGGGACGCTAACATCAATGTAGGATACGCAAGAGTCGATGCTTCTAAAGTTGACCAAGTCAGGCTTCATGAGCCAAACACGCAGCAGACTGATAAAGCGCGTCATGGCGGGTTTATCCCTTAAATGAAGGCACGAGACGGCAGTTTTAAGAGGCTGAAGACTAGAAATATGTAAAAACACTCATTTGAGTTGTAAACTTAGCTACGTATGAGTGTTATCCTGCTTAAACACTCGCAATGTGTTATCTCCTGAAATGTCAAGCGGCTAATACTAGTTTATTGAGATCCGTTTCAGTCATCGTAGGAGGCGTGACGACAGAGACTTTCATCACAACGCAAATATCGGCTCACTTCACAGCGCCACTGTAATCAGCGAATGTAAAAGAGGGTCATTAACATGATCGAAGCTTCCCACGG
This sequence comes from Colletotrichum tofieldiae, assembly GCA_022836555.1. Lineage (NCBI taxonomy): Eukaryota > Fungi > Ascomycota > Sordariomycetes > Glomerellales > Glomerellaceae > Colletotrichum > Colletotrichum tofieldiae. Next base: position 687,022 of record BQXV01000011.1, read on the forward strand.
CTCAATGCATACTGCATTCTGCTTTTATGAGCATTCTATCTACGTGCCTTGTCACACAGATTACATCTACAGGGTTTTACACACAGGTAGCCGGTCTAGTTCATTACATGCCAGCGCAGAGAAGACGGCAAAACATGTTCTGCTCCTTTGCGTCTTTATAGACTCTGAACGTGGCTGGAAAAAATGCCAATAACGTCATCGACATAGCCTCATCTCCCTAAAGCGTGGGAGATTGAAGTGGCACTAAGCGGGACCAGAAAGCTGGACTTGTGAAAGAGGTACGAAGCTGGTGACGAGAGCTTTGAAGGGAGAGGTGTTGAATTGAGTCAGTTGATCATACCTTGTACCACGTTTAAGTATATCTCGGAGGCGTGGCGGCGGCAATTGGTAGGCCGGTAGCTGAATGGAACATTGTGAACTTCTGCTTAACTGGCCTATGTGTACGTACGGCACTTCTCAGGTTAAGCGGAAGACAAGTAAATTCTGGACTGATTTAGGGTCTTTAGTCTTTCCGCTGTAGTTGTAGATGACAGAGATTGTTGACGTGCTTGGCTGCAAATGCTTGTTGGCGGGTTGACGATGAGGCCGTTTGGCTCTGCTCAGGGTGGGCCGTAGCTCTGTAGCCCCTGTTTCGGTTCGGTAGGAGGACGCCGGCTTCACTATTATGAAGTTGGCTAAGCTGCCAGATAGTTGGGCTTGAAGAGAAGTAGGGGTAGGAGGCTAAGATGGGTTGGTCTGTGCCTGCTGATTATTTGAGGTTATTGTTAGTTCTTGGGGAACAAGGTGTTGGTTCCTTTATTTTTTAGCTTTTGAAAGCCGTACTGATTGATTTGGGGACGCAGTATGATGGCTGTAGTTGGATTGAAGGTAGTCAAATGCTTTAGAGGGATGTTAGTTGAAAATGACGGGATTGCAGTCAAGAGGCCATCGGTTGTAGATGTGTAGGACCTTGGGACTGAGGATGCTTTAGAGACAATGCTTGTTGTTATCTTTGCAGACGGAGCTTGAAGACGCGGTTGCGAGGGGGCTCTGGAGGAACCTTTGTGCAATGGCAATGCAAATTAAGATAAGAAGAAAAAAAATGTTTACTCTTTTCTCTGAGGCAAGACACTAAGACTCGGAGGGAAACATAGAGATAAGATTGTTGTTCTTCTTATGCACGTTTACTGCCTGCTATGCCAAGTACTGGCGGGTGGTTAGACTGTGTGCAACCTTGTTATGCTGAGTTGTCAGGTGATGCTTCTCTTGCAGGTGTCTCCAAACCACTTCGAAGGGAACAGTATCAGATCCTCTCATGGCTTTGAAGACCGACGACACTAACAAGGCCAGCCCATAATGGACGATCAAGGACGGGGCTGGGAATGGGACTCGGATCTCACCAACCTAACGAGGGAGGCATCGTAGGTTACAAAAAGCAAACAGTCATTGTATTGAGTCGCGTTGCTTACCCCAAGGTAGCGTAAAGTGACAGGGTGTTAGCCGTATTGGCATTGCAAAGAAAACCTCTTGTGGAAAGTTTGTAGCGGGACATGAGGCGACTTTATCGGGAACATAAGAATCAAGCTAACCTGGCTTGAATTCGACCAATGCCACACGGAGAGCTCCCTAGGCTCCCACAGCTACACACATGTGCGCCACGGACAGCTGGCGCCGCAGCTTAAGCCAGTTGAGGCAATCCCATTCTTGCCATCGTCTACTGGTGGATGACTGCCCGCTGGATTCACCTGCTTATTATGACTTCATTATGAAGAGACATACTAAGGCGTAAACAGCCGGACCTGAGAACACTGGCGCAGGACATGAACATCGACCTTGATGTGGCGGGCTCTGTCGCTTGGCTACATTTTCAGAGCCAAGATGACCTCGGCCAAGATGTACAAGCTCAAGAAGAGTGTTGGCAAGGGATTCTGCGTGTTATCTACGAGCTTGCGAGAGGTGAAAAAAGGTTTCAACAGGCTAGATATTGTGGAAAGCGGGAATGGGGATGGTGGACGCATGATCAAAGGCATGTGGACGGCTTTGCTACTTTTAAAACTGTCATGGTTGATAGCGGTGCTGTTTTTGATGATGGGCTGACTGATCTCTCCTCCGACGTTGTTTCCTGCCACTCGTCGTGACTGTCCGCATACCTGCCCGGCTGAGACCGAGATTGAGGGCGAAGGTTTCTCGCCACACAACGTCTTTATTCTCCCGTCGGTTGTCCGGAACACCACTGTCTAATTGCAATCGTAGGACCCCATCACATGCAACTGGAGTTCCCCGAGAACCGTCAATGATGCGATTGAGGAGAGCAGTCAACATCATTAGCCACCAGACCGCGCTCTTGTTAAGGCAGCTCTTTCTTGGGGTGATGCTGTAGGAGCTAGTGATTTCTTGAGTTGACTTGGATGCCCGCGGTGGTTATGGGTGCAGTTCGCGAAGTCTTTAGCGGGGGGTCCTGGGGGCATAACGAGAGTTGTTAGGTACAACTCTGGTTGAAATGCGAGATAACCTTGCGTTAGCCTGGATGTTGGTCTCCTGGTATATGCCGGGCTGTTTGGGCGGAGCGGAGTCGCGGAAGAAGTGGGCAAGCCATTCATTTCTAGAGGTAGCTGGCAGTTGAGGGCAAAGGTCTGTAGCAAGTGTAAGCACAGGAAGTTTAGGGGCCCTGGGGAACAGGGAGGCCGACAAGTTCCTCGATGCTAATGGCCAGAACGGCGAGGTGGCGGTTTGTGGCTGTAAGGGCACCCTCAGACGTGATTGACCGAGGGCAATGTCATCAACATCTGTAGAAAGACATGTAGATTTTCGGGGTATAGACCATCATCATCAACGTAGACCGCGGCATCGCGAAGTAGTTTGACGCGCCATGCAGGATGAACGGTAGCCTAGGCACGAAGAAAGGCAATGGCCGGGTGGCTTGTACTGGGTCTGGGATGGTATGAACGCTGTCGATGGTGTCTTGAATATTCGGGAGAAGGAGGCCGAGCAGGCAGGATGCGAGCAACGTAGAGATCGAGGGGGTTTAGAAATTTCGGTGGTCATCGTCATCACTAGAAGAAGTGTCGTCGTGCACGTAACGCCGTCCATCGCCGGAGGAGTGCGTGGAAATGAGATGGTGTAGGCGATAGAGGTTGGTTGGCTTCGGAGCACAAATTGAGAGAATGGTTGGCATGTTATCTTCGGCTTCGTACTTGTCTTTGTTGTCGAACTCGGACTCGGCGTAGTTGTCCGGGGTGTCTGTTCTCCGAAGGCTTCCACGAATTCGTCTTTGCTCGACGGAATGCGAGAAGCTGGCCGCTGCCTTCTACACACAGAGGCCGTACCGGAGCGGGGGCCATGGATGAAGAAATCGGATTGAAAGCGGCAAGGACAAAGGGATTCGGCATGTCTTCCGCGTGTCGTCGAGAGGGGTGTGAGCGGCCATCGGACGGGTCTCTGGGTTGCTAATGGTCGGTCGAGGACGAGAGAGGGGAAAAGACGAGCGCCAGGCCACACTTGGGGATGTCCACCCCTAGGGCTTTCCGGTATGGGCCCTGGAGCTCTTCTGGAACTCGCCAGCAGCCCGCCTGTCAATGACGCCTTCGTCATGTTGCCGGCCTCAAACTGTTGGCTTCGGGCGTACAACGCCGACCCTACGGCCTCGTATCTCCGGACCGCATGCGTTGTGCCAACCCGGGTTGCCAGATCACTCCTGGGTCACGTCTCCAGCTGAAGAACATGGTGGTGACTATGTATGCTGCGGCCATGTGTTTCGCCTTATCCACAAGTATGGAGCTGACCTGCGTCTCAATATCCTTTATGATGCCATTCTCTGCTGACCTGTCCTGTAGATGCTGCAGCAGTGAACCCTTGGCTATTTCCACTCTCTGCGCTGACTCCTGGAGCCCCTTTTTTTGCGTCAAGGCTGCTAACGGCAGAAAGATCTATCGAAATAGAATGATTTCTCTACTGTTAGCGTTATAGTTCCCAAGTTGGCTTGAGTTGGACAGAAAAAGCTTAGAGACACCGGCGACAGTTGGCGATAGCATATCTCCTTCCTGTCGACTAATGTCTGGAGCGTTAATGGCTGTAACGGACAGAAGAGGGGAGCTGACCATGGCATCTAGGACGTCGCTATGATAGATACCAGAAAGCCTGCCAGCATCGTCGTCGTCGGGACTCCAGCACTACGTCTCTTCTCTAATGACTAGGGGAGTAGACTGCCCTCCAGATCAGAGGTGACATCTTGAAAGTAGCTGTCACAGGCAAGGAGGCCTATGTCGTCCTCGACATCTGGCGGTAACTCCTTGCTGTCACTGTAGCCCTCTAAAAGCGGTGGGAGATCGTGTTTGCTGGGCGACTGATTAACTGCAGCTTTAAGACGTACTAAAGCCTTGCCGTCAAGAGAACTATCCCCAAGGGCTTTGCGCAGGTAGCTCCTGTCATCCTACAGTTAGCGTAGTAGTACTAGTCCAAGACTTTAGGCATCGCGGGTAATTTTTGCTATGCTTTCAAGTAGGTTCAGGCGGATTGGCTTGGTATAGGAGCTCCTGGTATGCTGTAGGTCTATGGGGAGCTAGTTGGGGCCGTCCTACTGCTTGTCCAGCCAGCAGGTGAGCTTGTATTGCTTCTTTGTGCGCTGTTCTCTGTGGAGCTGGGAGGGTCCTCTTCTTTAACGACACGGTTGTCTTTGTGTGGGTGACTGCGGTGTGAAACTTGGGGTATTGGAGAATGAGGTGGTTGGAAAGAAGGTAAGACTTTGTATCTTCTGCGTGGGGATCTGCGGTCGCGGCGGCATTGGCGGTATCGACAGCAATGGCAACGGCAGTAACGACGCCTTTTACAGCCACTGGTTTCTCTGGTGTTGTGTCTGCGATGTCGTTCATTAGACGTCGGACTGCTTGCTTCTAACTTGCGTTAGCTGAGTGGGGGGCGGACATGGTCAGGAGGGAATTGAAGCCGACGGACGAGATGAACTGAATGTTGGACCTACTGTGGGAGGTGAATATGTCAGGGATTGATTGATCTTCAACGCAAGACGACGGCTGTGGCGACGACGGCACCGGAGGTGAAGTGGGAGGGTGCAATAAGGCTGCACAATTGAGGCGCCCACCGGCGGTGGAAGAACGGAGCTTGTGTACCAATGGCATTCCTTAAGCTGATAAAACAAATCTTGCCGATTTGTTGCATCCAAAAAGACAGGAAAGAAGCATTGGTGAAAGGTGCATGCTTTGGAGGTTGGGGGAGGTGCACGACTACGTGTACAAGAGGGGTCTACATGGACCGGGGCTGCTATTGGCTCTAGGTTATTCCGACGTGAAAATTTAGTGGGAAAAAAACGTCGGATCGGAAAAATTGTACCCACCACCAGGTACTGTCTGCAGTCACCATGATTTTCCTGCTGGGGCCCAGAGCGCAACCCCAACGGGTACACTCGTCTTGTTCTAATAGAATGAAGCTGATGCATATTGAAAAGGAAGAAAATGCTTGTAATCCCATTTTGATATTGGCCCAGAGCTGCCGCGAAAACCATGCTGCCTTGGAACCGCACCAGAAGTCTAAGCTAGACACGTTTGTTGCAGCACACCACTACAGAGGGCCGCACGCGAGTGTCGCTTGGCGAACAAGTCCACCACCCCCCGCTGCGAGAGCCCGAACGTGACATCGGCCCATGACGGTGAATCTTTTCTCTCCAAAGGCTGGAAAAGAGGCTGGCTCACGTACAACGCACGCAACTTGGAGTTGACTAGCACCATGGATAAGCTTCCTCAACACCATGTCCCCGTCCCCTGCCACCTTGCCGTTTGCGCCCTTACCTCCGTGTGCTTGGAGGCTGGCGTCATGCGGCGCCTCGGCCATCATCTGGCTCTGCGGGGTTGAGGGGAATATAGCCAGGCCGAGTGTGCGAGACCAGCGGCGAAAGGGAACTTCTTGCGGTGATGATGCGGCCAGTACCGCTTGTGCCAGGATCAGGGAGAGAATACGGTCGACGTTGCGCTCGGCAGCCCGGATAGTAAGGGGCGACCGGCAAAGCTCCGACGACAGGGCCTCACGTGTTCCTGTCTCCTCGCCGTTGTCTTCTTCGGCATCGACGCCAGCGACTCGCAGATCCATCGGCCCGATGCCGAGGTTAGCGATGCAAGTTGTTTAAACGCAGGGGTAGGATCCTGCAATAGACAGGGCGGGTGCTGTCATTTCGAGGCACCGGGGGTTAGGGGGGCGTCGCAGGGTCAGACAGGCGGCTGCCATTTCTAGACCCAATCTGGATATCTAGCAACACGTTAGTAGGTCAGTACTAACGGGAGTCCATGTATACGGAGGAGGGGAGAGAGGGGATGGGGGATGCAGACACGCAGAGATGAGAGCTCCGTGCTCAGGGTCTACCGAGGCTGTTGGAGAGCGGATTGCTACTGGCCAGGCGATCTCCAAGTTTTCGTGTCATGTGTGCAAGAAAAGTCGTATGGTAGGTGGCATGCGGAATGCGGTACGGTTCAGGTTGGAAGTCATATTCAGCGTTGATCTAGAATGTGAACGGTCTGACGTGTTAGACAAGGTCCATCCTGCAAATTTGCGAGGTCCCCCACCACAGCGGTGCACCCGAACCGTAGCGCAGCACAGTGCCGCGAAATTTCGCAGCGCGGCGCTGCGGACAGGTGCCAGCGACTGGCAGAGGCTGTGAGTCTCCAGGCGGCCCTATTGTCTAAGCGGAATTACGCTGAACAGCAGATCGTCTGGGCAAAGTCGCGCGACTATCTTGCAAGCAACACCTTGGCCATGGCATTAACCAACGACAGCCACACAAAGTACGATCTGAGAGGGGTTCACTGCCCCAACCCCATGCGGCAATGACAGCCGTCCTACATCCATCTCGAGACCATGTTTCCCAACTCGATACAGAAGGATGATTCTGCTTGTAGGGTTTCTCTTCGAAGAGAAGCGCAGGGGTACTTAGGAAACATCTAGATAATACTTGTCTAACAGTAGAGTTGTTAAGCCAAGGGTTCACTAAACACTCTAAGCGCCAAGGATGAGCTATAAAGAAGTGGTTTTAATCAAACCAGGATGTAACAAAGTTGCAGCGCAGTAGTAATTAGTAGAATGACTAGGCGTAGTGGCGGCTGGGGTCAGCGCATGCTGTACCTTTGCAGGGCAGCCCGAATATTGCATAACTCAGTCTTAGCAGGAAAGTAAGATTTCAGTTGTCACAAGTGACGATAAATCGTCAGGAGAGTGTTGAAGCCGAGAGGCCATGTTGTGAACTAATGACAGCTACAAAAAGTACAACCTAAGTGGGTACTCCGGGACATCCTGCGCCTTTGCTCGTCGTGCATTCATGCTGCCTGCCCATCGTCGCGAACGGGATGGCATGTTCGCCTATCTGTTTCAAGCACGTTGCCTTTTCTCACTGCTTAAGCCCTTAATCGTTCCTACAAATCATCCAAGACTCCAAAATTCCCTGTCTCCTCTTCCACTTCTATCAACCGCATCTAAACACAGTCGCAGGCGACGGGGTGACGACGACACACCAACCCCCTAATGCCGCGATACATCGGCGCCGAAGGACGGATGGGATTGATAAAAAAAAGGCACACACCCACCTGATAGAGAATCTGCGATGAGTGCCTCTGGTGTGCCCAGTTAGGTCGCGTAATTCGAGGAGCATATGTGGTTAGATAGCGTTGGAGACGATAGAATAAAGACTCTTGTAGATGGCCTCTGGCGAGAACGTGAACGTCACGCGCCAAGACCGCGGGGCAAGCAGACACCAGGTGGGTAACGATTATGTATAATTCAGAGCGGATGCAAGAAATTGGCTGGGCTGCATTGCAGCGTACAAAGGTTGGCTGCACTAGCTGTTGGCCGGGCCGTTGGGGTTGCACTCTGAGACTGCAGACAGTACTACCTGGTGGTGGGTCCAGTTTTTCCGATCCGACGTTTTTTCCCCACTAGATTTTCACGTCGGAATAACCTAGAGCCAATAGCAGCCCCGGTCCATGTAGACCCCTCTCGTACACGCGAGGTACACAACCAAGCGGATCACTCGCGCACCAGGGGGGGCGAGCATTAGGGTACCTGGTAGGGATATTTTGTTCAGCCTAATACCATAGTATGTGTAATACTGATAGTACAGAGTAGTGATGGTGGTGATGATGGGACGGTGGGGCTCTGCGGTGGTAATGCATCCATGCTTTCCTTCTGGCGTAGAATAACTAGGGACGCGGAGTTTTAACCGGCCAGTCGGCTTAGTGGGTTGAAGCAAATTAATGCGCGCGGGCGCATATGGGGCGCTGTAAAATCGTCACTTGTGACGATTTCTCGTCACAAGTGACCCCAGCTTCAGCGCTCTTCAGCGCTTTCTGGCGCCGCAGACCCGCTCAGATCGTACCTTTCCCACTGAAAAGTACGAGCTGCCACGGTGGCCGCGCCACGTCCTTGTGTGATCAGTTGACAGCGCCTCGAGCCACGCACGCCATGCCATCTTCGGCAGCACACGACCACCACTGCTAGATCTCCACTCACACAAGGCAACCTCCAACAACCACAGCACAGCGCCTCCCTTCCCAGCTCTCCCAGTTTTCGCTCAATAACCCATTCCGCATTCCGTTCATGGAATTACTGACAGCCATGGTAATAAGCCGCACCTTCAAAGTTTGCTCTACTAGGTGCTGTCATGCTTTGCCTTACATCTAGACTGCTGACACGACGTGGCCAGCCATGCAGCATAACAAACCTCGCCAGCCGTCATAAGGTCGAATAACGCAAGATTAATGGGACTGCATCGTTGAATAGGGTTGACTGAGGGCTCTGCGCACGACACGTCTGGCACTTACCGACGCTGAAGAGCCTGTCCTTGCACACACGATGGTTGCAACCCGGGCCATACGCTTCTTGAACAAAACCCAACCTAGTAACATGGGAGGACGGGCTTAACGTCACTGAACCTCCAGACGGAGGGCCTGTTGGCGAGGCGATACCGTCGGGGGTGAAGAGACGAAGACAAAGCGGCAGCGCGCGATACCAAGCTCTTCGGCCACCCCGTTGGATTGTTGGGGGAGACGATGCATGGTTCCAACCAACCCCCCCCCCCCAAGCATTTCGAGATAAAAAAGCCGTGTACTCAAAATACGGGCCTACAAACAATCTAACGTCAGACGACGGCTGTGTGACTCCAAGCGTCAATGAACAAGTCAAATCGGCGCCAATGTGGGAGGGGAGAGCCTTGGGCCCTGCAAGCATCGCTCAGGCCCTCAAGGAGACTCGACTGCCTCAGAGAGGCCAGCATCAATGACGGTGTTGGGGGGCATACAATAACGCCGGTTCCAAGACTGCGTCCTGAATCACGGCTCCGCACAGGCAACTCGGCCCATCTCGGGCCTGGACAAAATGGAGTTCTAGATTTCTTTACCTTCGGCTGAGAGAGACAGGTAAGGACAAACCACAACTATATCAGGCTTCACCACGCATCATGCATGGCAGGCCTGGTGGGCCTTGGACATGGCCCAAATCTCCCTCATGACATGTATCTTGGACACAGGCCAGTTGTTTTCCCAGGTTCTAGCTGCATTCAATACAAGAAGCTACAGTGTAGGACGAGACACATTTACAGGATTACACAAAACCAGATGCCGTCTTGTTCTATGCCCGTCCAAGGTCAGCGGACAGACCGGGCGGGGATGCTGCTTCAACAGGTAGCGGGTTGCGATGCGTACAGTGATGCTGCGAGGAGTGGCAGACACCAGCTTCCAAGCTGTCAAAACCAGCGTCGTTTCTTCCAGTCGTCACGAAGCGCGAGATGGAGGCTCGAGTGTTCTGAAAAGGCTGACTGGTTGTGAATTGGCAGAGTCCAGGTGAGCATTCCCCCAGGTGCCATGATTGCGCGCAGGAATGGGACTGGCTGACGCCGAAGCGGAGGGGACCGCCGTGAACCGCCGTGACAGCGTGACAAGTTGGGAGGAGGTAGCAGTGGAGGTGCTCTTGCTATTATCCAAAGGGCGGCTGGATGCAAGAGGCTTGATTGGACTCCACCTCCCCGAAGCGACCTTCTTTTCTCGGGAGCTCCTAGGCGGTGGGTGCTTGCTCATGTCCACATGTAACGTCATCACCCATAACATGTCAGCACTTATTGGCAACACCATGGTAACCTCGTCACAGGCAGGAAACATACACAACGTGTCCATCTCTGTGCTGCCGCCCCTGGTCCAGAGTACGTCTTTGAAAGCCGAGTCGCTACCCGACGCGAAAAGTTGCATGCCCAAGTTCTGCCGATTGGCGTCTCGAAGACCCTCACCCTCCCCGTCCCGAGGTTCCGCCGGCGGTGACCCCTCCAACTCACCACGCCGCCATCCAGCTCGTCGTCCGCAATCCACCATCCACACCCTGCAATTCTCCCAATCACTCCTACAGGTCGCTGAGATCGGTTTCCATTCTTCTTGCCATCCCATCGCTCCCCGTTTGCGATTGCAATACCATAGCCTCGACTGGCCTCCACTGTCGCGCGTCTCAACTGCTGGACGCAAGAGCCTTACGCGGCCGGGTTAACGTTTCGCAACTTTCGCGCTGCGGACCGAAGCCTGGCTTGTTACCCTTTGGCAACTATGGATACATGCAGGCATGAGGCCGGCCAAACGGAGCACCCTGGACCAGCGGCAAGAACAACAGCGGTTGCCTCCCAGAGCTTCCTCTATTACGCAGCAGTCCAACCAACCCAAGGCCACGCTCCTCGCGACGCGTCATTTACCTGATCAACGATGACGATGTCAAGGCCTGTTCGTCCTGACAGCCAAGTCTTTCCGTGTGGCAACAAACAAAAACACTCCATCCGCCACCGCCTCGACCCGGCCACCGGGACTGCCTCGCTTGCGCCATCTAGCTCGGTCTAGCAGCCGCCAAACTCACGCTGCACAAGACCGCTGCTGACTTCATAAACGAGATTCGAGACCTAGGGTACGTTAAAAGCGCATCTGTCCGTCCCTCCGCCGCGCCTGAAAGTCTTTTTACCGACAGATACTGACTGATAAGCAGACCGCCTCCTTGGCCCCAGTCTTCCAATATCCCCCTTTTTTTCAAAAAAAAAAAACTCTGCCGGCAGTCTGACGTCTCTAACGCCGGACCGCACGACCTACAAAGTCCACAAACTACTACCTACATTGTCCACCACTTCCTACCCACACTTCCAGTACTCCAGATCGTTTGTGCACTGCAGCGCTTTCCTTCTGGAATCTGGCTTCCCATGACTTCCCAACTCCCTTGACGCCATGGCACCGCTGCCACCTGTAAAATGTTTTGGTCGGCATCATACAGGGCCTGCAGAGAGTAAAAGTGCAGATTGGGGGTACGCGCAGAGAGCTGCCGGGGTACTAAAGGAGGACTGAGGGGCTGTTGTTCTTAGCTTGGGACTGAGTGGGATTGGGATTCCAAGGTTGGTGTGAGATATAGCAACCGCTTCACAAATTGTAAACAGACACAAACAGGGCTTGCATGCAGTATGAACTTACTTACTTGTTAATAGCGTTTTGCTTCTCAAATTGCTACGAATCTTACTTGTCCCCAGCTGTTAAGCCCTACACAAGGGATTCAGAATAATGATTCAAACGAAACCAACCAGTTAAAGGTTTAAATTAGTTAAAGTCTAACGCCCCCATCACCGGCAGAGATGACCAACCGTGACCGATTCTCAGCGCTTTCTTCCCCTCTTCATGATTCATCATTGTTTGTGACATATTGACGCCTTGAAAACCACTAGAGACGGAGACATCCGTCTTGTAGGTGCTTACGCCCCCTACTTTACTAAATAACTACCCCTTCCCTTCCCTTCCCATGCTGACGTGCAGAACTGTTGCACGTTGTCGGTTCTCACCATCTACTCGGGCTTGCAGCCGTTTCCACCGCCCCCCATGTTGTTGTTCTTGTTGTTATAGTTGTTTCTCTTCCGACTATCCCTGCGCCTTGAAAACCATGGCTGGACTCGCGACATGAACTCGTGGCACGTCACGTCGTCTAACAGCATGTTGCTGATTATGAGACTTCCCCAGACGATCCGCTGAGCTTTTTAACTCCTATCCCATTCCAGCAGTTACAGTTGCGCCAGCAACTGCTAGCTTGCATGGGGTATGTTGTCCTGAAAAGCGCGTGCTTGGGTGTGCAAACGATAGCCTGTTTCGCTCTGCTCTAGATGCTTTCCGGTACGTCGAGAGCTAGCAGCCCGAGAGGTGTTGGCACTATCGCCAAACTCATGGAATTGGTTGCGCGGAGGGCACAGGTTTGATGTGTCAATGGGTACCTTCCATGGTTTTTTCAATCCTCGTGTCATCCGTGATGTAAGAGAGACAGTACTGCGTCTAGTAAGTAGGTCAACGTATCCGAAACAAGCGTGCCAAGTCTCCACGGAGTGTGCGAGGTTCATAAATGGCTCTTGATACTCGCTAGCTTAGCTGACATATTCCTAGCTGCTTCTACCAGACAGCCTTGCCTCAGTCAGACAACATTATCAATAATGAGAAATCAGACAACAACGATAATATCATCTTCCGAGAGTTTGAACTTTCTCCGAGGGTTTAATGCAAATACGCATAACTAACACGAACCTCTTCAGGCCGACAAGGCCCAGTTCTTCCCTGCCCAGCTCCGTCTAGTTAATAAAGTAAGCAAACGTTGCAATGCGAATGCGACTGATGCATCAAGACAGGGGGTGTCGCGGAATCCGTTGACGGCAGCAAAGTGGCTCTGATGGACTTGCGTGTGGGAGGTCTCGGCGAAGCCGCGGGATGTCTTGGTGGGTATCTTTGGCAGCTTTAGCAGCAAGCACAAGGCCTCGAGGCTTAAGTCTAGCAGAAGGATGGCTATGGAACTCTTGTTTCTATTAACATTTCAAGCAAGAGAAGCAGTATTCTGGTCAACCATAGTGGAAATTAATATCAACAGTGAAGTTGAGCACAAAGCGGGTTGCATCGTAATTCCTACGTAGTACATGTTTAGCATGTGTATCTTGATCCTTAGGTTTGTTCAGGCGTATACATCTCGTTATTAGGGACAGCAGCAAAATGGGGGTTTCTAGTCAAAAGCGACTTATTCATACCGGTACCTTAATAAGTGCTGGTTTATTGCCCAGGCCTTATACTAACAACTTTCAGCCTTTGTTAACTTTCTTTGTTCTATAATGTGTTCTATAATAATAGAGAATAAGAATGTTAACAGTAAAATTTCTAACTTAGCTAAGTTAGCAGTAGATACAACTTAAGTTAAATCTAATGCTAAGTAGATACAGTTAAGAAGCAAAAGAACTTATACTAAACTATTAGTTTATCTAGAAGTTTACTATTATACTGCTATACTCTAATATCTTAGATTACATATTTATAAAGTTTACTGCAGTTACTGCTATCTAGAGCTAGAGACAGTATGCAGCCTAGGTTGTACAACAGACTGTTATTATCTATATTTAGAGAATAGAGAGAGTATTTAAGTTTAGAAGTTTATCTTATAATTCTTAATTACAATCTAGCTTAATGTAAATAATAAGCAAGCGTACTAGACAAGCAAGCGCGCTACCTAAGTGCAACTATATTACTAAACCAAGCAGATATCTACACCTATAATACTTAATTAATTAAAATTAGTTAGAATTCTCTTCCTTAGACATCTTTATAATAAACTAACACGTTTGCGCGTTATATTCTGTATTCTAGTACACACTATACTATTATTAACCTAATTTAGTTCTTAGCTTATAACTACTACTGTAATACGTTTCCTTATAGACCTGTGCTATTACATCTCTCTGCAACTATATATCCTCTGCATTAGCTACTGTAAGACTCCCTTTATGCTAGAGATATGTTTTCTTAGCTCTTTAATGTTAGCTAAATACATTATTTTCTTTCTAAAGACTTTTGTTCTTAGCCTCTTTTAAAGTATACTAATATATAACCCCTAATGCTTCTTTAAGAATCTAGTTAATAGCAGTGTTAATAGGTGTTAGAGAACTATTTTAATAATAGGTAATATAATTCTTAATTAAGGTTAATTAAGAAGTTGCTTCTGTTAGGTTGTTAGGTATCCTAGAAACCTAAGGTTGCAGTGTTATAAGAAGTAATCCTAAGGGTGTTAGAGTGTAGAACTTAACGTCTAGCTTTAATAATACACTTTCTGCACTTAGAGAAATAAGCTTAGACCCTCTAAATTCTCTCTAGATGTTTATTTCTATAAAAGCTTACGTAAAGGCCTTATAAAACACTAGAAAGAAGTCTTTCTTTATTATATAGGTATTACCTTATTATATCTTATTCTTAATTTCTTAACTATACGCCTTCTTTAGAGGCCTAAAACACCTTACATTTAAGAGCTAAAGTAAATAAGATAAATAAGGTAGTATACAGAGTGTAATAATGTTATTTTTCTAACAAAAGATCTTAAAACCTATAGAATAGTAGCTTTTATACTTATTAATAATAAGAAGATAATAAGGACCCTTTATACGTATGTTTATATAATAATTAAAATGCTTAATTTAATCTAGACCTCTCTTATTTATAGTCTATCTATTTTTAGATATTATAATAACTTAGTTATATAGAAGATCTATTTTAGTATACTAGGTTAAAAGGTAATATTAGCCTATAATAATAATGTATAGCAGAATGTTATAGTTTAATAAACTTATAGCTTAGATAACTGTAGCTTATTTCTAATTACTAAGCTATACTATTTTTATATTTAATTACCTTTTAGCACTTATTATAACTATTCTAGATATAATCTAGCTTATTATAAAGCTAGTCTTATTAAAGTTATAAATATTAGACGTATTAATACTATACTTTATAATTATGTTCTTTATAAGTGTAAACTAGCTATAAATAACTACTAGGTCTTTACATTAGGCCTTCTTATAGTTATACTTATAAAAAAAACATATTTACAGCTATAGTTATTACCTTATAAAGTTTAATACCTAGCGCTTTCTAACTAGAGGTGTGTTATAGTTAGTAAGTAGCTAATTAGCTATTTCTTTTATACTAGTAATCCAGAAGGGAAATAATTAGGCATCTAGGTTAAAAATGTATTTAACTAGCTTCTCCTCTTTAAGAAGCATTAAATTTTGTAAGTTTAGTATAGTGTTACATTATAATAGTGTACTCTTAAGTTAACACGTTATAATGTTGTAACTAACTTAGTATATCTTTACTATAGAGCAAATGCTAAGATTTAGGTCTCTTCTGTAAGCTTAAATAGCTAGCTGTACCTAAACTTTATTACTAGTTAATTGTATTATTTTTAGTAAAGAAATAAAGGAAAATAATAAGACAGTTGCGTTAGAGTATTTAGGTAGTGCGCTTGCTTGTGTGGCGCGCTCGCTTATTATTCACGTTATAGTCTCCAGAAGAATCAATTTCTAGGTTATTTTGTGTTACCGCTAACGCAAGAGTTACCGCTATCTCAAGTTGCCGATCACGCCCCAATTCCTAACTTCTTATCACCACACACTCCGCATCACGTCTCTATTTGCGTCCCATCATGAGCCAATTTCCATGCAATATTGGCCGTCGAGGTGCATACCCTTGAATGTATATCTACAGCCGCCGGAACAACCGGCGTGTATCGCTGGCGCAGCTCACTAAAGGCACTCATGCTGCCGACGGACGGATGGGCGACGGTGTCAACAAGCTGCGGCTGATACTGTGTCAACGACGGTACGGGCCTGAATGGACGTATAGCCTCTGCTCCAGCGGCAATGGGCCCGGTGATTCGTAAAGACGCCGCAGGTATAATCGGCTACCAGAACGTGTGCAGTTCAATGCAGACTAGTTGACGACAGCGACCATCACGAGACGTCGCTGTAATGTGCTCAAGGATGACAGCCTGCGCGGTGCGATCATCCTGGGACTAGGGAGGACTTGGTGTAGCCGGCGTGTTTATGAGTGTTACGGTCATAGCGTCACATCAAGTAGTAGATAGGGGTTACTATGGTATGGGTATACGCATCCAGCAGAAGGGCACGCCAAACATATTCCCTCTCCCTTGCCTAGGTACGAAGATGGCGGTCGCTCTGCTGTAGTCCTCTCCTCCCCTCCCCCCTTTAACCCTGTCGCGTCTCCCGAGCCTCTTAACCGTGATAAATCTAACCGCCTGTCTTTACGGCTCTATGTTTTTTTAGGCAGTATTTTCAATAAATCCCACTTAGATTCATCATGGACGGTATGTTAGGGATCAAGATCCCCTATACAAGATAATGTAGCTTGGACCCTAAACTGCATAAGTAATGAACGGGCATTGCATACATTTCGTATGTATCTATTAAACAACCGTACATTGCAGGGTTCTAACCCCTAGGACTAACAATTAGGGCTTGAACATAGTCCCGAATCCACTATCGCATCATCGTGATAGAGACTTGCATAACACCATACAGTAACCCGTGTCAGCCTATTTCGGGTTAAGTAAATACCAAGTTGACGCAATAAGCTAAATTGCTAAGCTAAATTGCGACCCAGCTTGGCGCCGAGATTGGGTGGGCGGTCTATCAGTCATCGGGGCATCTGTACGCCAGTACTCATCTAGGACTCGGAAGCAAACTGGCCCCGCTAACATGTTGGTTCCGACATTTTACGAGTTGCTGGGCAGTTTCGAGAGGTGGGATCGGCTCCCAAAAAAAAAAAAATCGCTTCTCTGGGAGAGCTCCGTTTCGCGACAAGAAGCTGAGTAATGACAGGCAGTCAAAAAAATCAAAAAAATCCCGAAAACGAGTGTTACGGTGCATATTGCATCCTGCACCCTTATTTCAGATACCTTGGGATTGCGCGACAGTAGCTGGTAGGCATACGTCAGAGGTGGGCCACTTGACCTCATTTTTGCCAAGGGCGGGGTAGAGCCAATCACATGTATTGCCTGGGAATACGTAGAAATATTTGCCCAATTACATACTTCTATATCGGCGTTTTTGGAGTAAAAATGGGTAATTTAAGGCTTGGCAAAAATGAGGTCAAGTGGCACCCGATGGGATACCATCATTGCTTAGTTAAAAGCTGCCTGTTCCTCCCAAATGAGGCTGGTGTCGAGACTTTCAGCATCAAACTTACATTGATTTAGAATTGGAGTCATTCGTTCTTTTCCAATTTGCTCATCCAAACTTACACTCATCATGTCTCCCATCAAAAAGGTCGCTGTTGTCGGTGTGAGTCTAGTCATTGTTCGTACTCATATATTCTACTAATTCTTGTAGGGGTCTGGAAATCTTGGACCGAATATCCTCTCTGGTCTCTTGTCAAGCGGCTTTGAGGTCACCGTCATTTCGAGAAAAGAATCAAAGTCCACTTTCCCTCGTGATATCACCGTCAAGAAGGTAGACCTCACTTCCGAGGGGTCTATTGCCGAAGCATTAGAGGGCCAAGAGGCCGTTATTTCCGTTGTGGGAACAGATGGCTTTACTAGTCAGAAAACCCTCATTGACGCCGCTGTCGCCGCCAAAGTCAAGAGATTTATCCCTTCGGAGTTTGGCATCAACACCCGCAAGGCCCGCGGCTCAAAGATTGGTGACATTTTGGCACCGAAGATCCAAACCGTCGACTATTTGATTGAAATCTCCGCGAAGAACAGCTCTTTCACCTGGACCGGGATTGCTGCCGGACCTTTCTTTGACTGGGTAAATTGAATAGCTCACCCCTAAAACCTCTTTGAACAAGAATGTTATTAACATTGAACAGAATTTCAGTGGCTACGTGTTGGGCTTTGACAAAACTAGTAAGACCGCCAACATTTTTGACTCAGGCAACGAGCCCCTGTCCTTGTCTTCCTTTGGCTTCATTGGCAAATCAGTCGCTGGAGTGCTGAAGAACCTTGATGCCACTGCCAACAAGTACATTGAGATTGCCTCCTTCACGACCACCCAGCGAGATCTACTCAGGATTATTGAGGAGGAGACCGGCTCCACGTTCACAGTCAGCAACGTCAAGACCTCGGACCTTGAGAAGACAGCCGACGACAAGCTATCAAAGCACGACTACAGCGCTTTCATTGAGCTTCTTCAGCAGCACGTTTTTGGCGACGGAAACGACAACGTCGTAAAGGATAATGCTGCTGTGTCGCTTCTGGGCCTGCAGGAAGAGGATCTGAACGTGGAGACGAAGAAGGCCATCGCCGCCTGGAACTAGTGGGATTAGGACGAATAAGGGCAGCGGAAGTAGGAAAACTCTAATTGAATTAAGTGACTCATCGTCAATTCAGTTAATAAAGATGCAATTGAATGATTGTTTTAAAAATGGGGTATTCAACGCCTTGGGTGGTTATCGCGAAGGATTAAAGTGGTGGGTGATGTATAATCTGTAGGAAGGCTGGTGGCGGTGACAAGTTTTTTGGCGCGACAGATTGTTCGGGCTGCTGGGCTGAAGGTGGTTGATGCCACGGTCAGCTTTCGGTCGTGAGATGCTTCGATGGCTGCTTGTGGCGACAGCAGGAGGCAATAGAGTGAAAGATGGACGTTCTGTCATCATATTGCAGCCTCAGGTGAAAGACCATACACAATGCCAGGTCAGAATGTGACTTGACGATGGGGGTCTTTTCGTTTTCTCTCGTTGGGCAAAAGAGCCGGCATCTCCACGGCACTCGTGGTGGACCCCAGATTGTACCGCGCGAACCAAGTTTCTCGCTGCCGGCCAGATGCGGACCTCAGGCTGGATCCCGGGCCTGCCCTCAGTGCGGCGGGGCCAGATCTGCTCTGTGAGCCCTTGCCGCAGTACGGACAGGAGAGCAGGACATGCGGAAGATCAAGATTCGTGGCATGGTCCACGGACGGCCCTCTCGAATAGCTGGGCGTGGAACTGGAGACCGAGCCAACGTGGCGAGGCCCGGGAACGGTGCAGATTAGCCCTCTTCTAGGTTATCCTCACTTCCTTCTTGACGTAATCGAATGGGCCATGTCCAGGGTGTCACTCAATGTTGTGTTAGATAACCAAATCCATAGCAAGGTGATAGAACTTGGAATACCCTCGCTTAAATAAAACCGACCTGATAACTGAGACGCGTGAAGGCCGTCCAAACTCTGCTCCCCCTTTAGTCCTGCCTACTCTTGACAGACGTGTCGGCGGCGTCCATCACCCTGAGCGGGCGGCACTATTTCCGTCTCGTCAGTATTCAGGCGAGAGTTAGGCCGAGACCGGTGAGCTCAAAGGGTTTTCGTGGCTAGGTGGATTAATGAATATCCGTTGTCCCAATTCGTCCAGACCACGACTCATTGCGGCTCATTTGAATTGTATGTTTCCGGGTGCAATTAGTCTCGACAAGGTACTATTGATTACTTGATCACAAACGTAAATTCAGTGTTACTACACCGCGGCACCAAAGTTTCCCCGAGCACAAAAAACGGAGCCGAAGCAGCTGCGCCATTACCAATCTCCATCTAGTCCCCATGATGGCATGCACTTGCCACTGCATCACTGACTGTTAAACCCGACCACGAGAGATGTCCACTACGCTAAGAACACAAGATCTCATCTCGCTACAAGCACTCTTCACCTTCGGATATCAGCCTCTCGACATCGCCAGTATTATCCCACAGACAATATAGCTACCTACAATGTGGTAGACCAGCATTTTGTCATCCAATTTCAGCGGCCAATAGAGATCGAGCCACATCAACTGGTCACAGCTCAGTGATTTCCAGCTACTTTTAATGGTCTGACTGGTCAAGGCGTCTAGACGTGCCCTTTTTACACCGCCGCAATGGTGGGCCTCTACAAGTACTCGACTTTCAGGCGAATACTGACTTCGCCAGCATCGTTCCTGATCAGGTGTTAGTCGTTAACCGTCGGCCGGATATTGGAAATCCTTAACATGGTGGCCGAAGCATCCATCCAGACGATGCTGTAGGGCAGTTAAATGTCTTCTTCTGCTTCTAACCCCTCGCGTGCGACCAGACGCGTGCGGGGGAGTTGAATTAAGGTAGACGATGGACGTTACATAAGCAAAGAGGGGGGGAGGGGGAGCGCGGGTTTATATCACCAAGTCGCTATAATTGGTTGGATCAAATATTGTTGAGGTTCGTCAAAGTTTCACACCTACTACCTATATATATATATATATATATTACCATCCGGGTGGCTATCTCAGAGAGCAGAAAACCTGCGAGATGATATTGAAGGAGGGAGACTGCCTTTATCTACTGCATTTATGATTTACGAGAAGCCACTTGTTCGAGAATCAAGGTACAAGAGAAGATGGTTCGCCCTTGTGCCGGTTTCAAACGAAATACCGGTCCCACAATCCCCCCAAAAGATAGCCCTGAATTACACACAGCAATAAGATGACCAATCAGACCCCATTTGTACTTGTATCAGGATGGTATCCTGAAAGCCCGCTGCAAGGCTTATCTACCACGGGCCAAGCTTCTTGCTCTCTGGCTGGGGCTCATACAATAAACTCTGCGATTCCAAGACACGCTTCTCTGTCTCGTCAGTCACCTTTTTACGCCAGGAGGGATCAACACATTTCCAGAATATCTTCCTGAGATGTGGAAGGTACTGTACATCGTTTGCGGAGACTGACACCGAAGTGACTGTACAGAGAATCGGAGTTGTTACGGACATCGAAGAAGACTTTTTGGATTGTTGATGATTCAAGAATACTCTTGAGGTTTGTTCCATCGACTGTAGCTATCGATAATGTTGCAGATTGAAGTGCATGAACGTCAACAAGATACACATGCTTTTGCGGCTGAACTGAAATGGTGATAAGGGAGATGCTACCGTGCCGAGAAAGACGCACTCCTTCCAAGTCTAAATAGAGGGATGTTGTACCAGCTGGAAGAGACTCAAGTATCTTGAGTAAACACAACATTGACTCTGCCGAGTCAACGAGGCTGTGAGAGACGTTGGATTCCTTCATTTTGAGGAATTTAAAAGGTAGACTTGGCGATAATGAGGCGGTGTTTTGGGAGTTGAATTTTGGTACAGGCAGGTAAATAAGTCGACCCACCACATACTTGCGCAGAATTTTCCCCCCTTACACCATTATCTGTCAGACCTTCTACGTTAATTATCCCAACCACAGTATTAATAATTAATTCTTTTAAAAAGCCCAATGCATTTATCATGGCAAATTATATAGAGGACGACATTCGTAAAGTACTGTACGATATGTATAGCGGGAGTAGTATCCGTAAGGCTGCTCGAGTATGGTGTATACTAGAGTCAACCCTCCG
Organism: Colletotrichum tofieldiae; assembly: GCA_022836555.1. Lineage (NCBI taxonomy): Eukaryota > Fungi > Ascomycota > Sordariomycetes > Glomerellales > Glomerellaceae > Colletotrichum > Colletotrichum tofieldiae. Next base: position 708,173 of record BQXV01000011.1, read on the forward strand.
GAGCCGAATGAACGGTATAGGTATAAGAAGAGAAGGCCGTTCAAGTCTCTAGAGATTAACTATTAATTAAGAAACTCACTTAGTTAATTAGGCGCTAGTATAAGGCGTTCTTAGCCTTGTCCCAACCTATCGATAGTTAAGGGAACTTGCCTAGAGAGTCTTAGTAGTTACTAGAGACTCTTAGCTATTAGTAAATAATTAGATAGACTATTTCTTAAAGAGGAATCCTTCTATATAGACCCTAAGAGGTAAGGCTATTAAGAATCTCTATATAAGGGCTATGATAACTAACGTTCTGTAACGGGCTGGGCCCGTATGAGGCCTTGCTGAACATCGCGGCCAGGATCACATCTGCGATACCCACAAGCCAACCCTGATCAGGCCCACCACGGAACCCACGATGCCGACAATCCTATGGCCAGTGCGGCATGGCCCTGATCAGGCCAGCAGCAGGGTGGAGATTCATAGTTTTCCCTCCTATTTCTCATCTGAGGATACTCGTAGTAGTCGACATAGCCTGTTGCAAATATACACGCCTTGGATCGTTACAAGTATATAGTTAGAAAAGCTAGTTATAAGGTATAAAAGAAGTAATATATAAAGATCGAGCTTATTTAGATAAGTCGTGAAAATGTTATGATAGTTTGAAGTTAGTAGAAGTGGGAGGCTAGTTATGGTGTTGAGCGATTTTTGGGGTGCTAGGAAGTGGGGGGTCTGACTTATGTAGAACCGAATATAGTAGCAAGTACCGTCAGAGCCGAAGTAGGAAGACACGAAAGAGGGAATTCGAATGTAAGAAAGAAAAGGGATAGGAAAAGAGGCAACGGAAAGAGACTCTTTAACAGAGAGAATCAATACATAGAATAGATAGTGCAGCAGGGAATTTGGAAACAGCTGGCCTTGATTTAACAACAGGGCGAAGTGGGGCGTCGCGACTCATCGTCGACGCGTCGGCTGTTGGTCAAACCTTGCTTTCCGGGTATAGCTGCTGATAAAGGCGGCTGGAACTAAGTAGGAATAAATCAATCAATCAATAGAAATGCTGTGCCGCCCGCACCTTGCCTGGTGGGGCTGTATAGCCTGTAACTTGCTAGGTCGTAACACTTCTTTAGGCCTTCCTCATAGGGCCCATCACGCTCGGCACAAGTCTACGATAGAGAAGTCACCTTCTTTTCTTAGCTCTGGGCACGACTCCTCTTCTTATCTTCCTTTGTAGGCACAGCAGGCTCCACAGGAACTAACACGAGCACCATTCTTTACTCTTATTCTTCTTCCACTGTATTTGCTTTTGCCGCCTCTTCTCAGGTTTTAGGGAGGTATCCCCCTCTCTTTTCCCCGTAGATACAGTCAGCTTAGAAACTAGTTTCACCCCTTAGAGCTAGACCTACTGTTTCTCTAAGACATAGGAGGAAGGCAAGTTAGAGTATTAGTAGTAAGGGGTTAGAGGAATGTGTGCGCGCAACTGTAAGGATTACCCTTTATAGTTGCAAAGCTTAGTAAAGCAGCTTGTAGCTATAAAGCTATACACTGCGTTACTAAACTACTACCTAGAAATCTCCCAAAGGTGTTGACGTTACTACCTGCTTTCCATTAAGTATCTACTGCTAGGTATCTCCGAGCTCTTTACCGGGCCTAAGCCACTGTCCCGCTTGGTGATAACGCGGCTTGGGTGGAACCAATTAAATAACATCGACGTAACACCCATCAGTAACGCGTCGAGCAAGTAGATATACATTTCCTTTGACTGCAGCTTCCCCTCAGTGCCCTCAATGTACTTAGCAACTCGGAACACAGACCGCACCATGATTAACAAGCTGCTGGTATATAAAACCTAAATAAGCCTAGTCTATGGCGTTTGGATGTTATAGGACTGTGTAGTTGAATGGTGGAAGTGGCGAAAGTGGAAGATAATGGCGATAATCATAAAAAACCTAAAAAAGAGGATTTGAATGCATAGGCTGGTAATAATAATGTTTTCACCTGTTTTAATAGAGCTGGAATTTTTTGCTGTTGCAAGCATTCTGCTACCTAAGAATATTAAGTATTAGAAACTATTTCTGTTAACATAAATAATAAGCAAGCGCGCTATACAAGCGAGTGTGCTACCTAAATACTCTAACGCAACTGTCTCATTATTTTCCTTTATTTCTCTACTAAAAACAATACAATTAACTAGTAATAAAGTTTAGGTACAGCTAGCTATTTAAGCTTACAGAAGAGACCTAAATCTTAGCATTTGCTCTATAGTAAAGATATACTAAGTTAGTTACAACATTATAACGTGTTAACTTAAGAGTACACTATTATAATGTAACACTATACTAAACTTACAAAATTTAATGCTTCTTAAAGAGGAGAAGCTAGTTAAATACATTTTTAACCTAGATGCCTAATTATTTCCCTTCTGGATTACTAGTATAAAAGAAATAGCTAATTAGCTACTTACTAACTATAACACACCTCTAGTTAGAAAGCGCTAGGTATTAAACTTTATAAGGTAATAACTATAGCTGTAAATATGTTTTTTTTATAAGTATAACTATAAGAAGGCCTAATGTAAAGACCTAGTAGTTATTTATAGCTAGTTTACACTTATAAAGAACATAATTATAAAGTATAGTATTAATACGTCTAATATTTATAACTTTAATAAGACTAGCTTTATAATAAGCTAGATTATATCTAGAATAGTTATAATAAGTGCTAAAAGGTAATTAAATATAAAAATAGTATAGCTTAGTAATTAGAAATAAGCTATAGTTATCTAAGCTATAAGTTTATTAAACTATAACATTCTGCTATACATTATTATTATAGGCTAATATTACCTTTTAACCTAGTATACTAAAATAGATCTTCTATATAACTAAGTTATTATAATATCTAAAAACAGATAGACTATAAATAAAAAACCTAAATTAAATTAAGCATTTTAATTATTATATAAACATATGTATAAAGGGTCCTTATTATTTTCTTATTATTAATATTTACAAAAGCTATTATTCTATAGGTTTTAAGATCTTTTATTAGAAAAATAACATTATTACACTCTGTATACTACCTTATTTATCTTATTTACTTTAGCTCTTAAATATAAGGTGTTTTAGGCCTCTAAAGAAGGCATACAGTTAAGAAATTAAGAATAAGATGCAACAGAGTAATACTTATATAATAAAGAAAGACTTCTTCTTAGCATTTTATAAGACCTTTACGCAAGCTCTTATAGAAACAAATATCTAGAAAGGATTCAGAAGGTTCAGGCTTATCTTTCTAAGTATAAAAAATGTGTTATTAAAGCTAGACGTTAAGTTTTACACTCTAACACCCCTAGAATTACTTCTTATAACACTGCAACCTTAGGTTTCTAAAATACCTAATAACCTAACAGAAGCAACTTCTTAATTAACCTTAATTAAGAATTGTATTACTTATTATTAAAATAGTTCTCTAACACCTATTAACACTACTATTAACTAGATTCTTAAAGAAGCATTAGGAGTTATACATCAGTATGCTTTAAAAGAGGCTAAAAACAAAAGTCTTTAGGAAGAAAACAATATACTTAGCTAACGTTAAAGAGCTAAGAAAACACATCTCTAGCATAAAGGGAGTCTTACAGTAGCTAATGCAGAGGATATACAGTTGCAGAGGGATATAACAGTACAGGTCTATAAGGAAATACATTACAGTAGTAGTCATAAGCTAAGAACTAAATTAGGTTAATAACAGTGTAGCATATGCTAGAATACAGAATATAACGCGCAAATGTATCAGTTTATTATAGAAACGTCTAAGAAAGAGAATTCTAACTAATTTTAATTAATTAAGTATTATAAGTGTAGATATCTGCTTGGTTTAGTAATGTAGTTGCACTTAGGTAGCGCGCTCACTTGTCTAGCGCGCTTGCTTATTATTTACGTTACCTATTTCAGTAGTATTTTCAGGTGGCAAAGTCCGTATTTCTTCCAACCTTACAAACTCCTAAGTTATGCAAAATCTCCTTTGTATCTTTCTTAGTTATTAACTAAAAGAGGGAAAGTTGCTAAGAAAGTTACTGCAGACTTAACTCTACCTATACAAATTTTTCGTTACCGCTAAAAGGTCGTTTGGGCACCCTTTAGCGGTAACGTTAGCAGTAAGGAATCCTGTTAAGCCGGTAGATCCTCGGTAGTACCTCCGCACGGGTACTTCAAGCCTTCATAAATATAGCTACGTTAACTCTATGCTAATATTAATAAGCAGAAAGTACCAGTTAACGCAAGAGTTACCGCTATCTCAAGTTGCCAATCACGCCCATAGTCTCTCTTAAGCCAGGCGTCACTAACGAGGACGGACTCTTTTCTATTAGGGCCTAACATCCGTTATGCATGTGTCAGGCAGTGGAACGTATGAGGCCAATGGTGTATATTGATAAGCTTGTTGAATTAATGACAGTAGCGGGGACGACATCCCCTATATGAGAGAATGTCGCTTGGTTCCTATTTTGCATGAGTAATGTATGGGTATTGCATACGTTTCCTATGCGTCAATTAAACAATTGTGCATTGTGGCAGGGATCTGACCACCTGGGTCTGACAGCATGTATGTAGTGAGGCCGATATTCATTTGCTCAGTATGGTTATCAATTCATTAATTGATTTGTACCTAAGGTGCTCTTTGATTGCACGATTTGGTTCGTTGGTTCTAAGGCTAGTTAAGTTAATCCCCCTTTCTCTGCAATGCAGCTCAAAATCCCTACTGCTTGCACCACATGTGCATTAGCTTTGGCGTGACTTCCTCCATCTCTCTCATAGTTTTACTGGAAGCCTTTGTTCTAAGCATATCGAACTCGAGGCTTTTTCCCTCATGGCCTAGGTCCCGGTAAAAATCCAATAGTTTCAACCCTGGATTTCTGTTGATGTCTTCTGTAGTAGCCGCGCTCCTTTCTAGAGCATGAACCCATTCTGTCATCGGAACACACCTTTTCATCCGCTCGCCATAGAAGCTAAGTATGGCCTCGGCCAGCATGTTCCAGCTTACATGCTTTGGATTTACCCCGTGGAAATAGCCATTAATGTGATTCAAGGAAACAGGTGTGGTGACACCTGCGACCTCAAGAATCAAGTTGGCAATACCCTCAACTGGCGTCCAATTGATGGCTGTCATCGATCCAAGGTCTTCTGGTAGCACTCCAAGGTAAAGTGAACTTGCGATAATGGAGGGCAGCCACTCCTGACGGTTCCATGAACCTTGGTCGGCGTAAGACCCCGAGATTTGACCCACTCGTATCCCATCGAGTGCTGACTAGCTCCATTTTTGCCAAGGCCCAAAATACCCATCTTTACCCCAAAAACACCGATATATAAGCATTTAATTGGGCAAAAATTCCAGTTATTTCCGGGCAATGAATTTAATTGGCTATACCCCATCCTTGGCAAAAATGGAGCTAGTCAGCACTCGATGGGATACTGGCTGTTGGAACGCCGATCAGCCTAGTGGCCTCGTCAAGAATCAGAGAGCCCACGAGCTTTGAGCGCCCGTAACCATATGTAGGTAATCTGAGATCAGTGATTTGCTCCTCGGGTACAGGGCCTGGACGCTGCCATCCATCCACAGTGCTGATCGAGCTGACAAAAACAATAGGAACCTTCCTTGCTGCCCGCACGGAGAAGTCGACGAGATTCCGGACGCCACAGATATGGGGCTCAAATGCCTCGATGGACATGTTGAAATTGACAGGCCATGCGTTGTGAATAATTCGATCTGTCTGCTTTATAAGTCTGTTGTAGTCGTCTGAACTGAGACCAAAATCGTTGCTTGAGAGGTCTACACATAAGAACTCGGCCTTAGAGAATGAGGTCGAAAGACCGCGCGCCTGGCTGATCTTCTCCTGGCGTTTTGCACCATCTTTGCTGCGGTTAAGACATATGATCTTTTTAACAGCGGTGCACGTTTGCATAAAATCTAGCAAGTACGATCCTAATGCGCCTGTCGACCCTGTGAGGATGATTGTTTGCCCCTCGTCTGCAGGCCCACTTTTCATCTTGTACTTGGGATAGACTGGTAGTTCGCGCGTGTATCTCTGCAATTGCGCCTCCATGATCTGTGCTTGAATGTATGGATCTTCTTGAACTGGATTGTTCTGTCGTTCTCGAGTCATCAGGTAGGTAGCCAGTTTTCTTGCTGTTGGATTGGCGTATATGACCCGACTGGTGAGATTTTCGGCAGAGATATTTACACCAGTCGTGATAATGCCACTTCGAAGAAGTCGCGTTGCATTGATAACCTGTATGGAGTCGATGCCGGCACTGAAAAAGTCGGCATCTGCTGTAAGGTGCTTGCTTCCCAAAGTTTGTTGGAAAAGCCTCCTGATGCAGTGCATCAATGAATCTTCAGAAGTAGCATCGATGGTTACGCCCATAAGGTCTGAATCCTTGTCGGCATCTATGTAGAGCTTTTCCATCTCATCTCGGTACAGGTTTAGCGAAGCCATGCGTTGAATAGTGCCCTTTCCAGCACGCGGCAATGGCTTGGTTGCATCTGTGAGTCTGATAAGCCGACGGTCAATTCGACCATGAGTAACAGTCTGGTCATTTGCCTGCACTATTAATGGCCAAATGATATCAATGAACTTCTGCGTCTCCTCCTCGGTCTTTGGGTAATCAACTGGTTCGAGGAGCAAAGAAGGCTGGAAGTGCATAGTGCCCACCACGATGGCACCCTTAACCTGGGGGTGACCCATGATGAGATCCTCAATGTTGACGGGGTTAAGCTTCTCACCATTCGAGAAGACGATGATGTTATCGGACCGCCCATAGTACATCCAGTGGTTCGGCGGAGTCGGGTGTTTCTTGTAGAGATCCTTTGTGTTGTATTCGTTGAGCTTCGGGAAGGTATAAAATATGCCTTGAAGTCCGGGACTTGAGTCATTGCGGACAATGACTTGCTCATAAATATCATCCTCCGGTCCCCCTAGCGGACGCCAGTCGCACCCCATCATCTCGGAGTCGATAATAAACCATTGCCACAAATCAGGGTTGGGCTGGAAAAAATATGGTAGAGGTACAGCCCTAAAATGGTAAGAATATATTCAAAAACATTTTTTGGCGGGATAAAGCACCTACTCAGTAAATCCAATGAAACTGGCGACAATTACACCTTGCTCCACTAGGATGCTGCCTACTCCACGAGCAAGGCTTCCCCCGCCAAAGCAAACTCTTCTCAGCTTCTTCAGGCAGCTAACACCTTGTTCTATATAGCTCAGTTCTTCCAGAATCGATGGCGGCAATAATATTGCATCGACCTCGGTGTTGGTAAGCGTTTCAATGACAGAATGTGGCGTGAAGGGCCGGTCAGGGAACCCCAGAGCAACTGGCTGGCCCCAGTAAATTGAGGAGGTAAGAGAAACAAAAATTCCGGCGGAATGAAATAGAGGCATGGGATTGAAGAACCGCTTGCCCGTCATCATAGTGCGGACAATGTTCTCTGACCCTTGGAAATCGAAAACGTTATGGAAGGCATCGCCAACAGCAAAATTACCCGCACGTACAACGACAGGCTTGGGAATTCCAGTGCTACCGCTTGTATGTAAAACAACAACCGGATCCCATTTGGCTTCCTCGAAAGACTTGTTGTAGAATACGACAGGCGCTTCTTCTTCGGACAACCAGGCATCGGCTGGATCCACGGCGATGCCCTGCATCTGGCGCTCCTGGAGCCACGGTTGGACTTTCTGCTTGTATGAAGGGTCAAAGTAGACTGTATGGCATTTGGTTTTCTCCATGAGATCCATCTGACCTTCATGCGAGTTACGCGGGGAGATAAAAAGCGCCTGCAGTCGTTAGCAGTTGGGCTATATTGGAAGCAGTGACAGCCAGACTAACCTGACAGCCCGCCTTGATGCAAGCGATCATAAAAACCAGATATCGGACATCGTTCGGTCCGATGTAACTCAATGTTGGGAAATCGCCGGCCTCTGGCTCGTCTCGGGTTTCCAGAATCTTTTCTGCAACTCGGTTGACGGCATTTGCAAATTGCTTAAAAGTAATTTCTTTCCATCCATCCTTAGGATCTAACGATCGGGGGATAGACAGCATTTCTCGGTTCGGTTCCGCATGCGAAATCTCATCTAAAACCAAGGGAAGCAACCGCATGCCGTACGAAGATCTCATCTTTGTAGATAACATTTGGTTACGCATGTAACGTGATGTGTTCGAGAGTAGGGACAAAAATTTGGATTATAATGAGAAAACATGTCTACGACCAGTGTGCAAGAATCATCTAAGGGGAGATCTAGACCCGAAAGCTTTTATATCATTATTCTTCGCGTTCAATCGTCAACGTGGCCGAACTTTTGTCTGTAATCACAAAATAGCGTTTAAGCTAATCACCAGCAAAAAACTAGGTTGCTGCTTGTATCTAGTGCCAGTGAAAGTTCTTTCAATTGGAGAAGAAAAGGGAGTGTAGGGCCACCTTCAATTGTAAAGCAATAGGAAGCTCTCTTCCAACGAAGAAGGCATTTGTGACCATCGAACTGCTGGCTTTAGGCGGTTGCTCGACATCTTTACTTTTCATCTTCGCCTTTGATATGGAGCACGATGATCCATCCATCCACCGTTTTTCATTTTTCAAGCCCCTCCGAATCCTACTCGGACACGGAAGTAACACCGCCTCGTTTAAGCTAGATGTATGACCTGGACCCCCGGCAATCTAAGTTCTGCCCTGCTAGGAACGATTGCAGGCGCTGTGGTAATTCTGTGCTAATTACTAAGCGGCCTCAGCTTCTCCTGTATCCCACCAACTGTATTCCTTTTAGGACAAGGAGCACTGAATCGACTCGCTTGTGACGACGGTGTCGTTGTCACACTAATCCCATTGAAGTCCCATTGCTACTAATTTTAGGCATAATATTGAGCCTTCATGAGCCATTATGAGTCTTCATGACTCACTTTCACTCATTCCAGAGGAAACACAAACTATGGGACGAAATAGTTATCACTAGCTTCCCAGATATAGGTAGTCGCAAAGCGTAAGGCTGTGTGGAAGAACTCCTGTGAATGTTGATTTATAGAAGCGTTCAGGCAAGGAGCAAGTTATATCATGTGTCTTAATGAGCAGAATATTGTAAATTTGCTCTTTCTGATTATTTCTTCCCGGATAAAACCGTCGCAAGTGCGAGTATTGTAAATGCGAACGGTTCGGCACCAGAGCGACCACACGGGGTCAAGCCTGATCTAGATGTGGCTAGGTGTCGAAGCTAGGAAGAACCTCGTATTGTACTCCCAGTTACAAGATCAGGCTCCGACCCCAGCCCGAAGGCTAAGAGCCTGTTGACTAGTCTACTTTGGTTTTCCGAGTCCTTCATACCTGATTGTCCTTGGCTACAACCTTGCCACTAGCTTGTTGTTAGGTAGTGGAACGTATGGGGCCAATAGTGTATATTGATAAGCTTGTGGAATTAATGACAGTAGCAGGGATTAAATCCCCTATATAAGAGATTGTCGCTTGGACCCCATATTGCATGAGTAATGTATGGGCATTGCATACGTTTCGTATGCATCAATCAAACAACCGTGCATTGTGGCAGGGTTCTGACCCCCTGGGTCTGACACTTGTATTTGAAGATTGAAGTATGGATCTTCGGCAATAATAATGATGTTTGTGTTTATTGCGGATAATGAAATCATGTTCAGCCCAGCGAAAACTATAGAAAGTTGAGAAAGGTGTCCACAAAAGGGGGGAAATCTCTCTCCGTGTCGTTTTTCCTTACCCTCCTGTACTTGCGACGACAATTGTCTGTAGTATTGTTAGAGAAATGATCCACATACATTGCTGTAACCAGCATGACATTAAACCCATGCTGTGGCTGGCCTAGAAACCGGCTTATTTGCATCAGATAGATGTGACCTCGCTTAGATAGATGCGTATTTAACTCGCCACAACAGTGACCACTTTGGCCACTTTTACTCCTCAGTAGTACGAATACATTCTTCTGCTCAATCTCTTAATTGCAAGCCTTGCTAGCTGCCACACTGTCGCTGATAGTTATGAGCCCAGCTGATTCCAGTGGAAAAGACGTCACTTTGCCTATAGCCAAGAGGCTGTAGGCCAACAAAGAGCGACAAGTCCTCCGCAGCCCCTAACCCGCAGTCGGCGAGGCTGAAATCCCTTGGGCGTCATTCCCCGGGAATTGGGACCTGTCAGACCCAAGGGGCCAGATCCCTGCCACAATGCACAATTGTTTGATTGACGCATATGAAACGTATGCAATACCCATACATTACTCATGCAAAATAGGAACCAAGCGACATTCTCTTATAAAGGGGATTTCATCCCCGCTACTGTCATTAATTCCACAAGCTTATCAATATACACCATTGGCCCCATACGTTCCACTGCCTGACAGGTTATGAGCCCAGATAGCTCGACGGATTACACCCAGTTGCTCTATCCAATCCCTCTACTATTACGATTCCAACTACAGCTGGTTCCGTGGCCAATCCAACAGCTTCAACCATATCTACATTCTTCTGCAATCTCACGATGGCCTCAACCAGAGCACTTGTGGTGTTGAAGGGCGAGAAAGAGTGGCCAGAATGGATCACTTATATCAGGATGAATGCAAAATCTAACGGGGTATGGGAATTCTGTGACCCAGCTGGCACGACCACCCTATTGGAACCAGTCAAACCAATTCTTCCAGAAGGGGCAAACGCTGGTCAACTTGCCATATTCGAAGCAGATGGAAAGGCGTACCCAGAGGAGCTGAAGAGGCATGAACGACGAATTCAAGCTATTCAGAAGACTATGAGGGACATCACCAACACGATCGATCCATCGATTATAAGCATGCTAGTTGATGCAGACTCTCCAAGAGACGCCTTGAAGATACTCAAATCCAGCTTTGAGAGATCTACGGAGACGCAGAAGAATCACGCCTACAGGGATTTAACCAGCCATCTTCAACGAATTCAAAGAACCAACAACATCGAATGGATCCATACAGCCCAAACCCTCATGAGGAAGGCAATTAGACTTAACTGTCAACAACTGATGACTAAGTCTGATCAGACCAGCCTAGTTACGAATGCAATTGAAACAATCTATCCATCACTTGCAGACAGTCTGAGCTTTCGAATGAGTAGTCAAAGAGATCTACCCGAGGTAGAGAAGACTAGTGGCCTGGAACTATTGATGGGTTTCAAGCACTGGATTGAAGATAATAATGGCAGAAGAGATCAGAATAAAACAGGCGGAGCGTACGCCACTTGGCAGAACAGATCAGAGGATGGCCAACTTGCTAGCCAACCCTCCAATCGATCCACGAATCAATCAACGAATCAACCTTCTACCTCTTCAACCAGTACGGGCAGCAGGTCGAAAGGAAGACGAGTACCACTATGTGTACTCTGTATTGAGGAGCACTATAAAAGTGACTGCCTATACTACAATATACTTATCAGACCCAAAGGATAGTCTAGTGATCAAGTTAAGCTGCGGATAGCGGAGGATCACAAGAAGAAATTTCCCCAGATCCAGCAGCAAATAGACGTCAAGAATCAGAAGAATCAACGTCAACCACAAGTCAAACCAGAAAGGGCCGGAAGTGCCCACTTCGTGAGGGCCTCGCCCTCGAATTCAGATACAGACTGGTCAGACTATTCAGCACAGAATAGTCCAACTATTCTAGAGGAACCCAACGGGTCTTGTAGACATATAGTTGAAGGAAGAGACCTACGCCACTCTGTACTTGTCGATACAGGAGCCTCGGATACCCTCTCGTGGAACAGGGACCGATTCAGTAATCTCCAACCCATCAAGAAGAATTTCGATACACCCAATGGGCCAATCACAGCAGTGGCCAGAGGGACTATAATAGTTAACGCTACTAACTACGATTACAAGCAGGTTCAACTGCCTATTCATAACGCCTATTTGGTTCCAGACGTTGAGACCACGTTGATCAGCACGTTCAGACTGGAATCACAGGGTCTCTGGTTCTCAGCAAGAAAGAGGTGCTTTGAAGACGATGAAGGTATTCCCATCTACAGAGTATGGACCTCGGAATCACAATATCATCTGGAAGAATCGAACCAGGATGGAACCGCCTACTTTATCCCACATCGATCAACGTCAGCAGCACCTTATACAGCAGAGGTGGCGAATGCCCGAACATGGCATGAGAGGCTCGGTTACGCGAATAAACGGGCCATTGACGAAATAGGCAAAGCCTGCCACAACGCAGAGGTTAAGGGACTATTGGTGGAAGATTGCGAGAGCTGCCGTCTGGCCAAGGCAACGAGGATAATCTCCAGACGTCAACCAACATACAAGACCACGTACCCATTCGAGAAGATCAATATCGACTTCTTCTCGCAGAATAAGGCGTACAACGGATCAACTGTCAACATGATCACCTCGTGTTCGTATAGTAAGCAGAAACTCCAGAGATCACTGCCATACAGACGACTGTTGGGTCTTGTGAATATCAAATAGTTGGTGACTTTCCTCTGGACTCAATATGGGATTCGCGTGAAGTTCATACAGCTAGACGGAGATATGGCTCTTCAGAGCAATATCAACGATTACGCAGCAGATCAAGGAATTATACTACTACGGTCAGCACCATATACCCCAGCGCAGAACGGAACAGCGGAAAGATCTGGGGGGGTGATCTTCGAGGGAGCCAGGGCATTATCCATACAAGCAAGATTTCCACAGAATCTCTGGCCAGGGACTACAGCAGCATCAGTATATCTATCCAACCTTACACCACGACGATCACAAGGATGGAAGACACCACAAGGCTGTCTCAACAGCTGGTTAAACTCATACAGAGGAACGAGGCTGACAGAGAAACCCACGATTCACCACCTACGGAGATACGGCTGCCGGGCATACCCGCTTACAAAGGACTATTTGGCCGGCAGGAATAAGAACGCCAAAACAGCCGCAAGAGCCCACATTGGATATCTCTGTGGATACGTGTCGGAACATCAGCTATCCGGCCGCCGGCCGGATGACTCGTGTGCCCGGAAGGCTACATATCGGCCTCTGACGGCCGTGGCAATAACCTTCCTTTTTATTCCACTCACTAAGCAATATCATAAGTAGACCAATATAACGAGTCTTCGTTGCTTCACCTCGCCGTATATACGGATGCCTGGTATAATTACCAACAAATTTATAGTCCATCTATTTTTGCTAAGGTAGACGCGCTATTTGGGGGGGAATTGGCCATTGGTATACCACGAGAGGAGGTGATATTTGCCTTTGACGATACCATACAGAGGCAGCGCCCAGCCATCCGCACATATGCCCTGAATAACAGAAACCTATTCGCAATTACTAGGCTGCTTTATACAAGACCTTTTACGGCGGTCAGAGGTTGTAATAACCTTTATGTGCGATAGCATTCCCATCATGAATCCGGTCTCATCAAAATTATAGATATTATGATCTTATGTTCCATATTTCGCGATTGTGTTTTGTATGAGCGTAAACCAAGCCTATACGATTACAGGATCTTTAGCTAATGCCCTCTGATAGTTGATTCTACGTCGAAAACGCGTTTTTAATTGTGGTTGGCGTCGTGCGAAGTTCTCTGCCCATCGGGGTCCAACACGCGTCGCGTCGCGTTCGGTCAGGAGGCAAGCGGCCATATCTCGTACGTCGTCAAGTCGTGGTGGAAATCCTCGATCGACTAAGTCGATAATTCGTTCAAAAATGACAGTTTTTTCTATCGCAGTCATCTTCATCGATTTTGATCGCGTTTCTTGTCGTGGTAGTCGTCCAGCGCGTCAGTGGCGGAGTGTTGCTTCAGGGATATTATCCCATCGGGTGCCAACTGACCTCATTTTTGCCAAGGGCGGGGTAAAGCCAATCAGATTCAGTAGCTGGAAATGTCTAGAAATATTTGCCCAATGAAATGCTTACATATCGGCGTTTTTGGGGTAAAACTGGGTGTTTTGGGCCTTGGCAAAAATGAGGTCAGTTGGCACTCGATGGGATAGATAGCGGAAGCTTGTCGTACAGATAGTTTTGGGTCATTTTTAATAGCTTCAATTGCAAGGATAATACGGCTTTCATTTGAAGAAGAATCCATATTCGCACGTAGAGGAAAGTTGTAGTAAAGGTGAAGAGTGTAGAATTAGGTGGACGTGCGTCGCTCACCATGCAAGTACGTTAGTACAATCTCAAGTAAATTATTAGAGGCCGGCAAGTACGACCCTTTTCCAGGACTAGATATGACATCTTTTATAGTTCTTCATCAATTAGCTTATAGATTATTCCTTTCTAAGCTTCATATCTCCGATTTCGTGATATGAGTATCTACCCCTTTGTTGAGTGAACTACTGATTAACTTATCCTCTGACTAAGAAAACATCACAAAGTAGGATCACGTAGCGGAAGACATTCAGTTTGAAATTGGCTTTTTATATCTTAGATGGATATTCAACATGAACTTAACTAATATAGGCCAGCTTCGTGTGAGGAGGCCGGCTTTGTGGGGGACGACCGGTCCTCCAGAGTGACTTCGGTCCGGAGGGCGGTTAGTCATGGCAGAGTACTTTGGCAATAACCTCACGCTGCTCCACGACTGAAGATTAGCTAGCGAGTCAACAAACACAACGATCATGTCGGATTAGCCGCCGGATACAGGGCTCTGGCCACGCGTAAGGCATAACACCAGATATTCCTAGCCAATCAAATCGTGGGGATTCACCCGCGATTTGACGGTGAAACACACATCATGGCCACAAACCCCTTAGATATTTAGACAAGCAGAATACACTATCACCCAGAATACCGTGACTTTTGCCCGAAACCGCGCACAGTTGCAAAACCCCGCATACAGCTGTCCCTGTGATACCAACAAATACTGTTCTCGAGTATCAACCTCAGCTGTCGATCGGCAGACAACACCACTGTTGGGTATCTGGCCGTAGTATCTTACGCTTGGATAGCTAAGGCATTACAGGATTTCAAACGCAAGCTTGCAATGCTTTAGTTGCCTAGTTTATATCGTCTCCTATATTAGTCACTACCCAGTTAGAGACCTATACTTAGCAACGTGATCGATAATAAGAAGGAAACACCAATGGGAATAAGAATAACGAGCTTTTCAGTTTGATTCACTCCACTCCAGTAGGGCTTCTTGACTAAAATTGTCCACCAAAACCAATGAATTGCTCTTGCGGCCACGCCAGCACTTCCTGAAATGGCTGGAGAACCTCCAGTTTAGTTTGAATATCTCTAAACAGTTGCGCTCCCCATCCTCTAAGAAACCAAAATTTAGTTTCCATGATGGCCAAGAAAGCAGAGTAGTAGGACAAAAGAACCAATGCGCGGGGGTGGAGCGCTTGGATGTCAGCCATTATACTTGTAGGTAAGACATACGGCCAGAACAGAATCATGCCGCATTCAATATGCAGACCAGCACAGGCCATGAGCTTGGCTGAAAACAGAAGTTCAGAAATGGCCACTTCATAGTCTCTATAAGTCTCTAATAGTGGATCATCTTGTAAAAACAGTTTAAGGCGCCTCAATGCGTGAAACGTATCTCGTGGCAAGAGAGATTGCTCCAGGGGCGGATCGCTACATGTTCTATTAGCCAGAAAACCCAGATAGTAGCACCGTAACATACAAGTCAGCCATCTCGCTTGGATGGGCTATCCAGACGCCCTGAACCAGAGGAGCAAGATTCGTCCTTGGAAGGTATTCGTCAAATGGCTGGAGAACAGAGCGAATCCCTCTCACAAAGCGGAACATTTCCAGGATATTAGTAACTGGAGCTGGCAATTGTCCCTTGGATGATCTTGCAGGGAGTAAGCAAGCATGAATCAATACAATGGAGGCGTAGCAGAAAGCCGGCTTCCAATTTTTCTCCGTGATGTTAGCCAGGAGCGGTCTAAAGCCCTCTAGGCCTAGAGATTGATGATAAGCAGCGATCGTTAGGTATGATTCTCGTTCCCTTGGGATCAGTTGAGCTTTGTGCGACGCGGATAAGGCAAGGATACCGTGCATGACGAAAGAATGAGAATAGCCTTCACGGGGAATGTCGATCCTCCAGACATGCTTCATATCCTCTCGTAGACTAATCGTATTGCAGGTGAAAGTAGAGTAATGGTGCATGAGCTCTAGTTCCCGGTCCTTTGTCGCACCGAGAGTCCAGAGTGGAATCCTGCCGGCGTCGACCGCGATACCAAGACTCATGAAGTCATCCGAAGTAGCTGTATTCATGACGCCTTGGGCTATTTCGGCCCTGTCGAATGCCATTAGATACCCATCAGAGGGGCTTTCCGAAGTGGCAATGTCTTTCGAAGTGGCAATGGCTGGTGAAGTGCCTGTCCTTGCCAAACTGCAAGACACATGAAGTCTTGAGCAATTGAAGCACGACGGGCGTTTTTCATCGCACTGCGTGATTGGTAAGATGAGTTGAGCCAGAACATGAGTTCCGTTGCTGTGTCCCTGGCTAAGGAAGAGACAGAAAGGGCGGGAGACATACTTTGACTTTCCTTCGTTTGCATTCAATACACCCATTGCGAGATTTCGTGTGATGACGCCGTTGGCCCGCCATTAGCGCGGTTTCGAGGGTTTCTTTTTTTATTTGTTCAGAGAAAATGAGCACGGAAAAAGAGGTAGTCATTTAAACGCGGACAATTTTTTTTTTGGACAGGTAAGCGTATCTTCCGAGGGGGTCCAAACTTTTAAAGCCCAGCAATGTGGAGAGGACCCAGCGTGCATGGGAAACATCCGAGCGAAAGCCGCGCCATTCGGTGTGGCAGAGCTGGCTACCATTTGTCTCAAGCGCTTACTAACAATTTTTGTGACATGGCTATGCCCGCCTCGTCTGTCAAGCCTGGCACAAGCAAGCATTTGTTTGGTACCATCTCCTGGTACGGATGGAGTAATTGGATGAGTCGGATGCCATGATGCCAAAAAGATTTAAACGCCCATTGGAGGGGAATGTGTAGCTATAATAATTCACCAGCAGATCATTCAGCTCGTCCGTTTCCAACACTCGGGAAAAGCGGCGCATCATGGATTAGCTAGTCCAACGTGGACCTCCTGATTATGCCTCAGCGAAAGGATCAAAGCAAAAACCTGCCTCGTTCGCCACATTCCGGGTACGAAATGTCTACATGAAATAACAAGGGAACATATGCAAGTATCTATGCAATATCTGACCTAAGTCTGCGGTGCCCTCCAGGAACGTCATCCATGACGTAATGTGCCTGCTTTCTAGTGTGCCGCAAACGTAAGGCAAGGATCTCGCTGGGGTGGATCCAATTGAGAAGAAGCATGGTAAGCCACATCAGCAAGGCATCAAAGACATACAGATATGCTTCGTGGCTAAGTAAGTAACCGTCAAAGCCCTGCAAGTACTCAGCCACTCTAAACACAGAGCGCACCATGATAAGCAAGCTGGCAAGAAACAGAGCTATCATATGTCTCTGCCAGGGGACCTTGTGGGAGAACGCCGTGGGGTAGCGGTAAAGCTTCAGATAAAACGCGACGGCGACAAAGATGAAAACACCGAAGAACAGAAGCTGAATGAAGAGGCCCGCGACGGTGATGTTTGCACCTTTCGTCAACATTGATGCACCACCAGTGGCTTACAAGCCACCGCCTAGTCAACGCCTGTCAGTTATGTGCATAGCTACAAATCGGTAGGCCAGGGAATGGCTACTTCAGTCCACATACCTGCACTCTGAACCATGAATGATAAGATGTCGCCACACACAAAAAGCTTCGTCATCCACGATTTGCGAACGAGAGTCAGGTCTTCGCCGTCAACCAAAGTCACGATTCGGCCCAGTTCCATATAGATTGTAGCGGCGTATAGGGCAGGAGCAACGAGGATAAGGAGGGCCTGGATGACGTAGGGAACAAGTGTCCAGTCTGGTGACTCCTGGCCAGAGCGGGCGCGGGCTGCGTAGCCGACGAGTTGCACTAAAAAGCGACAAGTTAGCGGATCTCGGGTTTGATGTGAAGGGTTGGGTATATGGACAACGCACAGACTCCTCCGAGAGCAAAGGGGATCATGAACCAGCAACGGGACCGGAAAAGTCGATAAAAGTGTAGACCCGTCGTGCCAATAAAGAGAATAGTAAAAATTATGGCACCGGCAACGGTCGGATTGTAGTGGTATAGCTTGAAGATGGGCTCGGCTTCCGGTGCGGAGATCTTTGCTTCCATTATCAAGGACGAATCTTGGTCAAAGCCGTACGTGACGCCAGACATAGACAAGCTGGTTTTTCTTGAATGATATCGTGCGACAGGGCTCCAATATCCTTTCATGTGGAATATTCAAATAACAGCTAAGGTTGTCGGGTTCGAGTTTTCAAAAGGAAGCAAACGATTTCCTTTGATGCCGCTGGTTGTCTGGGTACGAAGGGACCAAAACAAGATGAGGCAACCTATTAAAGTTGCAGTGGGACGTAGTGAAAAAGAGACATCCGAGTCAAAAACATGAGATTCTCGACTTTGGAAGATCATTTCCCTATTTATACTGCAATTTGACAATGACAACTCCCCTTGGAAGAGGTCGTGAGGTGTGAGAGGGTGGCTTGCGGCTGTAGTTATGAGGGGGGCAGGGGTTTTCTGTCTCTATTGGGCTGTGCAGTGCCATAGTGGTCAAAAGCAGAGGGTCCTCCGAACCCGCGTTCCTCGTTTACGCAGGATGCTGTCTCCACGTTTGTTGTTGGCTTTCCCTGTCTCGAGATAGTCAATGGCCACGACAGCACAAAGGTCGCAGAGAACCAGTGGGGCCATGAAAGCGCTTTTCAAATCAGTTTGGACTACGTAATCAGACTGTTTCGGCAGGCTGCGTCCTAGTGCCGATCCGTTGATTTTCCAAGTCAGCAGTGGGAGAGTCAAAATACCTTGCATGCCAAGCCTTTCTCTGTGATCCTAGCAAAAGGGTCATTGTGCTTCCCCCTGCTGTTACAAGTCCACGGAAATTGTCGTGCTTGGTCTATGCTTGTATGTGTAGCACCTCGGTACGCGGTTTCGTACCTCTTAGTGCTTACTGTTGTCTCGTGATCTTTATCGAATCACTTACTGATTGACAGCTGACTCAACTCGAACGTAGTGTATTGAAGAGCTACTAATCTAATGCAATCATCCAAAGAACTGGTGTCAGTAGACTGACTAGTCCTGAATAGAAAGCGTTACTCTCGATTTGTGTTGCAAAAGTGAATCCCTAATTATTATATTGCGATTGCAGCTAACATCACGACAATTTGTGTGTACAGATAACTGTCAGTAATCCGTGCTTTCTTCCTCTCCATCTTAAAATTTAAAATTTGTTGGGGGACTTCTCTTGCCTTCTACACACGAACATCGGCTTTAAAATAGAGGAAATGTGCTATTGATTTCGTATTTACGAACGAGAATGTTGATGGAATAGTTGACCTCTTCTCACTATGCAAATGGTACGGGAACTGTATTACTTATAAGCGCCAAATCTGAAAAGAGTATGAATTAAGGGCTGCAAACTGAGTTTAAAGGAGCCTTTCGGATCGTCGGTATTCGGTCAGAAATGGAAGTTTCTTCGGGTAGCTATGTGAGAGTCTATCAAAAAAAGTCTTATGACTAGGAGGTCAGGGCAGTCATCCGCGGGTTGGATAATGCTGTGGCTAACATAGCCCAAATATAAATTAGCTGTTAGAGAGCTTCTTACTCAAAATCGAGGCGAATGTGATACTCCTGCCGGTGGAAGAACTGTAGGTATACTGGACGTTGGTTGATCCCGAAACAATGAAGTGGGTGAAGCACGGTAAGACCTGCGTTTCTAGCCTCGTAGATGAATTTTTATCACATTATGGTTGGTTCAGAGTATTTTTGTTCATCGCGTAGACACCCCAATGTTGAAGTAGAGAGGTGCCTGCTGGAGGTGGCGCACGACTTTGAATAGCAGCTTTTCAGCATTGCTCACAAAAGTTATGGTCCTACCAAGAAAGTAGTGAGTAATAACAATAACACTTACCGTTAGCCACAGCCATGATCGAGCGGCAAGTGAAACCAGCGCATTTTTTGCCTGACAAAAGATGAAAAGGGGCGGACGGCCGTTCTTGAAAGCTAGGCTTCAAAGACCGGCTAATGAGAAGAAACGCATTGAGAGTAAAGCGAACATTTTAGCGACGCGACCACCAAATGTTGGGCTCCTAGCATTATCCGTACTACCAGCCTAGTTTCTTCATCCAGACGCTAACAGATTTGCGTCACGCATACAAGGGTCTTGGACTTGAAAATCTTAAAGAATGGAGTCTGGAGTCCGCGGGTGTACGAATACGCGGTTAGGCAAGCACACAGAGTGAGACACGGACGTCATATAACTAATTGGTGCTTGAGTTTAATAATGTAATAAAACTGCCAACGACCCACGGCATTTCAAAAGTGCTTTTCTTTACTGTAATGCTGGCCGAATATTGGTAAAAGGCGACGATTCGACCAATGGCGTCCTCTTCGAAAGTTAGCTCGAAGCTTGAAATGGCCGAATCAGACAATGATCATGGGCACCAAGATGCATATGATGCCCCACCGCCCTACGAGCTTCATTCCGCAGGGGAATTTATTGATAGCTCAGCAGCCATCACAGGCATGTATTCCCGGCCGTAGACAAAACATTGAGGCTGTATACTCATATTTGCTTACGAAAAATAGATGACGGAAGAATAGCCATTTCGTTTTCATCCAAAAACCCTGAGAAATTAGCAGCCTTCCTTCCCCGTTGTCCCTCACCTCCGCAGGCTGCGCAAGGAGTTCAGAAATCCCATCCTCAAAAACCAGGGCCAACATGTCCACGCCTCAGCTTGGTTATACAGGTAGTAGGAAGTCGAGGTTCGTTAAATTTTCTCGCTCAACAAACTCTTCTGCGTTATGATGCGGTCTGCGATGCTGCCGCTGTCGAGATTTAGAACGGCTTCAGACTCTTGGGCGTAGCACGACCCATCAAGCGCTTCCTTGGGAGTAAACATCACATGAAGGCCGCGAAATACCACTTTCAGTATTGAGTGAGTGCCAATTCTCTAACACTGGAATCACAGGCGACGTCCAACCTTTTATCGCCTACGGTAAGTCAGGATACCCACTTTCCGACCACCCCCCCTTTCTGACTACCCAAAAATGCCTCATTACGACCATCAACCTCCCACTTCCAACTATTACAACATTTTCAACCCTTATCCAAATCACTTCATTTTTTCTACATATCTTCCTTATAGCCTAATGGTCCAGTATACAGAAGATGAGCTTAACTAGGTGCTAGAGGCTATAGCTAATGGCGTTAGTTAGCGCCAGGCAGCTTGTATCTACAGCATCCTAAAGACCACTTTATAAAACTGCATAACTAGCACCCAGACGAGGGCATTAGCATTTAAAGACCTCTAGAGGCTCTCTATTAGTTAGGAGGCTAAGCTAGCTAGCTAGGTGTAGATCTAGGCTAATCTTAAGCTTACGCTAATGTATTAGCAGCTGAAGGAGTTTGCCTAGCGCATCCTTTATGCCATAGGAGATACCCAGCCTCTAGAAAAGAGATAGGTAAATGCCTTTATACAAAGGAACCTATCTATTAAGGTCTAGAGAAGTTAATCTATTGATTCCAGATGCGTTAATAAGGCATCTACTGAGGTTATTAGGGACTAGTTTAAGTATCTCGCTATCCTAGCAATTATAGCTATTAAACTAGCTAACTAATATAACATAGATAAGACTGGTATCCTTAAGAGTAAGGGATCTAATAGGCTAGTGCTAGGCAGGGCTAAGATAAAGTCTGTACAGAAAAAGCAGCCTAGATCGCAAGCCTAGGTGTCTATTATTAAGTGTATCTTAGCTAAAGGGCAGGCACTGCTGCCGCTAGTTATATATAAAGGCAAGTTAGTCTAGCAGCAGTGGTTTCCTCTAGATCTCAGCCCTCTAGATAGATAGGAGTTTATAGCAACAGAGAATAGATAGACTACTAATAAGACTGCTGTTAAGTAGCTGCATAAGGTCTTTCTTCCTTAGACTGACCCTGGCCAGCCTGGCTAGCCTGGCCAGGCTGGCTAGGCCAGACTGCTTATCCTAGATAGGCATAGGAGTTATATAATAATAGAATTTATGTAGCAGTACTATATTAATAACGTCTATCTGTTATTTCTGCTGCTACACACCTCCTATGTCCTCTAGCTACTTAATTAGTCAGTCTTTAGCTTAGTTAAGTTAGCCTATAGAAAAAAGCTTAGATATCTTAGCTAGTAGAATAATTTAATTATTATAGGCAAAAGGAACTTTATTTCCTGCTATTAGAAAGTACGCCTGGCTAGGCTAATAGTCCAGAATATTAAAAGTGGCTGGAAATACACTAGACTATGGCCTGTTGCTGTAGCTAAGCCTCTTATGAGCTTCCTGCTGCTGCCTAAGGCATCCAATCTACTATTAACACCTATCTAGGGTATCTAGGATATCTAGAATACAGATAGATAGGTATCTGCTTTATCTGTAGTTATATAGTTAATGCCTAGAAAAGCTAGGAAGCTAGATAGTTAACTGCACTTATTTAGCCAGCTAGATTAAAGCATTGCTACACAACGCTAGCTATTCAGAAAGGTTAAAAAAGGCTTCTAAGAGCAGTCCCTCTAACTAGCTACTGCCTAGTAATAAATCTAGCATCTCTAGGCCTAAGTTAACAACAGTACAGCTAGAAAGAAAAGGGCTGTTAAAGTTAACCCTAATACTAAGTTTGCTACTATTAGTAATGTACAGTAATCCCAGATTGAGGCTGGCGAAGTTGAAATTAATACAGCTGAATCTAGCGCATCTGATTGCCCTAGTGAGGCAGAAAGCTGTATTGTAGTGGCAAGTAGGGTTAGTAGATAGTTAATTGAAATAAGTGGTTTTGTTGCGATAGCATCATTTTTGGGTGGTCGGAAAGGGGGGGTGGTCGGAAAGTGGGTATCCTGACTTACAGCCTTGCGTCGTTATGGCCACCGTGTGCGCCTTGCGACGCACGATACCTTTGCGGATTTTGTGAGAGAGTCTGGATTGGAGTTTTACCCTATTGGCGGTGATCCGGCTGATCTAATGGCGGTGAGTAGTAGACACCGACTACTCGGATGGAATTATCATCTGTTCTGACATGAAAACAGTACATGGTTCGCAACCCCGGCCTTATTCCCTCATTTGAATCTCTTCGTGGCGGCGATATCGGAAGAAAGCGTCGAATGATGGGCGAAATGCTACAAGGGTGCTGGGAGGCATGTTTCCGTCCAGATCCCTTGACTAAAGAGCGATTTGTTGCCAATGCCATCATCGCCAACCCTCCCAGCTTTGCACATGTCCACTGCGCTCAAGCACTCGGGGTTCCAGTCCACATCATGTTCACCATGCCTTGGTCGGCCACCAGGGCTTTCCCACATCCGCTGGCCAACCTCAAAAACAATAATACGGAACTGTCCACAGCGAACTGGCTTTCGTACGGAGTCGTGGAGGCAATGACGTGGCAGGGGTAGGTTTGGTGTGAATATAAAACTCAACGCCACAAGGTTCTGATTTTTGTGATTGCAGGCTAGGCGATGTTATCAATGGTTGGCGTCGACGTAGTTTAGGTCTGGACAACATCCAGGCAAGCATGGGACCGGGCATCACGACCTACCTCAAAGTTCCTCACACATATTGTTAGTCCCCTGCAATCATAGCTAAGCCTGCAGATTGGGGTCAAGAAATAGGTAAGCTCCCAAGGGTAATATGCGACAGTACTGACGGTAATCATTGACGACTCGTGATGGGACAGACGTTTGCGGCTTCTTTCTACGAGATGAACCCGTTTACAATCCTCCGTCAGATCTCGACCAATTCTTACGCTCTGGGCCTCCTCCAGTTTACGTTGGTTTTGGAAGCATCGTCATTGATGATCCGCAGCACTTCACCAATATAATTCTTGAGGCGACTAGTAGATGCGGTGTTCGTGTCATCATTTCTAGGGGTTGGAGCAAACTTGGAGGTGACAACCCAAACACGGACCAAGTATTCTATCTTGGGGATTGCCCTCATGGTATGCAACCTAAGACATCTCACAAACACGCCACACATGGTTGACACTCATTCTAGAATGGCTTTTCAAGCGGGTATCAGTGGTAGTGCACCATGGAGGCGCTGGCACTACTGCTTGTGGATTGATCAATGCTCGACCAACGATCATTGTGCCTTTCTTCGGGGAGTGAGTCAATACCACCCACTTGCCGACACTCAATTCCGTATGTTGATGGTTATCTGCTTTTAGCCAGCCTTTTTGGGGAGATGTGGTGGCATCCGTTGGGGCCGGTTCCAAACCGATTCAACATAAGACACTCTCTGTCGACAAGCTCGTCAACGCTTTGCAGTACTGTTTCTCAAACGAAGCCCAGAGTGCTGCTCAACAGGTTGCCATGAGGATGCGTGTCGAAAAGGGGGTCGACAGTGCTGTCCAGTCGCTTCATCGTAACCTGCCAGTTGAAGCTTTGACCTGTGATGCGCTGCCACAGTTCACTGCTACTTGGTTATGTAAAAAGAAAGGATACGTTGCAAAATTGTCAGATGAAGCAGCAGCCGTACTCTTAGCTGAGAACAGGCTGAAAAAGTCGGATATAGAACCGTGAGTTCGAAGTTCTTTCTCTAACGGTGTATACTGTACTAACATAAGCTAACTACCTGCCCCTTTTTTAGCCTTCGAGTTCGATTCTATGATACTGACGTGAAGCGTTGGGATCCGTTGACAGGTGGCGCCTCATCCGTGCTTGGAACATTGACGGACATGACAGTCGCCATTGGGGGTACCTTAATTGATCCCTTCAAGGAGTACAAGCGCCGTCGTGAGCAATCGCAGACTGATGGGACACAGGGCTTGAGGGGGAGTGCTAGCGGAGCTGCTGCTTTGGCGGCAGGAAAAAACCTTGGTAAAGTGTATGGAGCAATGACCAAAGGCGCGCTACTCGACATGCCACTGGCGTTTGCCGAGGGACTGAGGAATGTTCCGAAGCTTTACGGGGGGGAAGCCGATGACTATGGAAAGGTAAAGGACTGGAAGAGTGGAGCAGTGGTTGGCGGAAAGGTTGGTTTTGAACTTGCATTTTATTTAAGCCCCTCTGGAATTACCCCCCTCCCTTTGGCATATAGTCGCTAACGTCCGCATATGACGCCAGGCGCTGGGATTGGGATTGTACAACGGCGTTGCAGGATTGGTGACAGAGCCTTACAAAGGGGCAAAGACAGAAGGTGCCGTAGGCTTCATGAAAGGTCTTGGTAAGGGGAGCATCGGCCTCGTCACTAAGACGGGAACAGGCAAGTTACTTTCTAAGTCACCAAGTTCGATAAAATAATAACACGTCGCAGCCACATTCGGTATCTTTGCCTACCCGGCACAAGGAATATACAAGTCGGTCGTTTCGAAGAGAGATCATGAGCTGGACCAGGAGAGGATAGCTGTCAGAAACAGGGCCCTATCCTTTGTTGATACTGAAAGCAAAATGGCCGTTCTAAGTTGGTTTTTGCAAACATTCAAGCGATAAGGAGAAAAGATATGACGACATCTTCTACAGGACTCCAATTGGCAATTGAAATTGAAGAACTATCGCTTGTTTTTTCTTTCCTTATTGAACCTCCACTTACATTCCTTCTGAATCTCTTTGTCAGGCGACGAGGAGATCAGAAACTCGGCGGCCAATGGTGAGTCCGTTCGCCTGGTAGACTCGTGGAATGTAGCAATTCAAGTCATTCATCATCATCACTGCTTGTCTTTGGTGCCTTGTCGGTCTCTTACTGTTTGCCAGATCCATGGCACGCCTAAATTGGTGTAAAATGCAAATAATGATCGCGATCTATGTGCTTACAGCATGAATGATTCTCTGCACGACGTAGGGTCCCTTTCCCATGAGTCCGTTCCTATAAGATCTAAACTGAGACAAAATGTGCAATTCTTAACAGCAGGGCATTGAGTAGAACTTGCATAGACCCGGATCTGCGCTAAGCGACTATTTACCATGCGACGGGAAGCTGGGCGAATGAACTTGGACTTCTGGCGAAAAGGCCAAGGCAACGGTGCTCTGACGAGGCGGACAACCGATGCTTGATGTAGGGTGTCGGCAGCTTGTCTTTCTGATTATCATTGTGATATTTTGGTCCTATCACAAGCGTCAGTGTCCCCAAGCTTTCCGGTCAAAGGACGCGAACAGCATCAGCTGGTGCGACTAATGTGACCAGGACCTCCAATCACCAGCGTACATAAAACCCGATTGGCGGTTGCTAAAAGGGCATCCCTTGTTGCATCAGCTTCTGAATCAATCCCCTTAGCCGGGATCCGGGCATGGCCGTCCACTGCCTTGCCCTTTGTCAGATATAAGGCGCCACAACTGCTCCGCAATTGTGGGGTCCCACTTTTGGTCTGTCACCCTTGTAGTGGGTAGACCGTGAAATGCATGACTCCACTCAAACTGCAGTAGTCTTTTCGGCGGTTCGTGCTCTCCGATAAACGCGTACCTAAACGATGAACGCGTATCCCATCGAGTGCTGCTGGAAACGCCATTATTGCCGAGTGTGTGGTAGAGGCAATCCTATTCGCTCCTAGAAAATGCCTAGAAACTTTGACCCAACTAAATATGTTGAAGAGTCTTTATGGAGTAAGGATGGTTATCAAAATGAAACATCCAGACCTTGGCAAAAATGGCGTTTTTTTCTAGCACTTAATGAAACATGCCTGTCGTCTACTAGCACGACACTTCCTCATTCCAGCTTTACTTATTAGCCTTCCCTGTGTACTTAGGAACCTAATGGACACATTTACCTCTGAATCATTTATCAAAAAGAATCACCTTGATAACTTTTAAAATGTTACACTAACCAGTGAAGATAGCTAAACGAATAACTAGGGGCGAGGGTTTGTGTAATGAGCTTACTGATTGTTAAAATAACTACTGGTTTTTCTTCTTTGACTGTATCTTAAGACTTTGTAGTGGGCATAACGTGCATGATAAGCGAGTGAGACAGACAAGCGAGTGAGACATAAAACTGCGCCGATAAGATAAACTGGCTTCTATAACAATATTAACAGCATTAATTTAATTTAAACTACTTACAATCCTTATCTTTAGACATCTCTTTAATAAATTGGCACGTTTGTGCATTGTGTCCTAGGTTACTACAGATGCTACACTGTCGCTAACCTGTCTTGGCCCTTAGTTTGTAACCACTAGTATGACGCATTTCCTCCTGAACCTGCATAGTTACATCTTTCTGTAACTGTATATCTGCTGCATTAGCTACCGTAAGACTTCCTCTGTGTTGTAGGCGTGTTTTCTTAGTTCTCTGTTGTTAACTGAGTTGGTTGTTTTTGTCTCTAAGAATCTGTACCTCTGACCTAAGTAAGGCTACTTGATGCATAATGCCTCTTGTACCTTTAGAAAGTTGTTTAACAGCCTTGCAAATAGAGTTTAGAGAGCTGCTTTGGTAATAAGCAATCTGACTCTTAATAAAGTTAAACTGAGAGCTTGTCTCTACTGGGTTGTTTAGTGTCCTTAAAACCTAAGTGTTACGACCTAAAAAGAACTACCCCTGTAGCTTGGAGTAATAAGGAGGACTAACAGACCAACAGGCCTAGAAGGCTGATAGCACAAATAGGTTAGATATAGAACAGAAGAACTATGGAACGGGTTACGTGATATATAGCTAATAAGAAGAATGATTACCTGTGAGTAGGTAATCACTTAGGATAATTACCGTTTAGATAAGGTGAGTAGGAGCTACGATTACCTTAGGCGAGGTAATTACCTTAGTTAGTAACCTGTATATAGGAAGGCCTTAAGTCTGCTTAAGTCCTAACTTCTATAGCTCTTTAGTAATTAACTTATGATACTTTCTCTAAATACCTTTTAGACCTTAACAGCCTTTGTAATTTACCCTCCTATAGGTAACTCTTAATTACCCTTCTGTTGTAAAGCTACATAAGCTACCTACGCCTGCCTAGTATATAACTAATTACTATATACTCCTTAGTAAGATACTAATAAGCTAGTAAGCTAATAAGACTTAGTAGTACTATTATTAGTATCTAGCCTTAGCTACCTGTTAGTAAAAAACCTTACTGTTAGATATCTAACTATAACACTTTAATTACTCTTGTTTAGTAAGTTAACCTTATAATACTACTAACAGTAAAAAACCTAAACAATAGCCTCTAACACTCTTACTTTTACTTTATCTTCTTTTAGAAATAAGGGAAAGGCTATAACTACTAAACCCTAGAACCTTAACAAAGAAATAAAGGGCGCTAAGTCCTCTAGCGAGGAGAAAGACAGTAACAAGAAGCTGGCTAAGTAACTTAAATACGCTAATAAAGATATTGCTAATATGTAAGCCTTGTTTAATAAAAACGCAGTAGCTATGGAGCAGCTTTAGGCCTAAGCCTGCTGCACTTAGGCCCTTAAGGAGGAAGTTTGCACTCTCTAAGGCGCCGCTAGAATTATCTAGACTCCTATGGATAGGCAAGAGAAGTTAAAACTTAACTCTTCTACCACTTTTAATAGAACCCTAGGATAACTTAAGGGCTATCTAATCTAGATTAGGACCTATTAGGAATTCTACTTAAAGAATTTTAGAACTGAAACTAAGTAAATTATCTATGCGTTAATATTCCTCTGTAGACAAGCCCTTTAATAGTTTAAACCCTACATAGAAGACGTGCTTAATAATAAAACGCTAGAATACTGTAGGACTAAAACTTAAGACATATTTAGTAGCTTCTAAGGATATAAGTAAGCCTTAAAATTACTCTTCTAGGACCTAGATGAGAAATAATAAGCTAAGCGAGATCTAGCTGCCTTAAAATAGACTAAATCTGTGACTTATTACGCTGCAGAGTTCTAAAGAATCTGCATACAACTTAACTACACTAATAACACTTAAATCTTTATGTTTTACTAAGGACTAAAGAATAAGGTTAAAAATAAGCTATCTAAGATAGATTAACCAGACGATTTCTTATAGTATGCTAAACTTACTATTTAAATTAACATACAACTTTATAAATAATAAAAAGAAAAAGAAGAAAGTAAGCAACCCTTAAACTTTAGTAAGAAATACTAATAGTACTCCTAAAAAGGTAACTAGCACTAGTTTACTACTCCTAAGTTCTAAAAAGGAACCTATATAGGACTACTAACCTCTTATAGATAACACACTAGACCTATAGATGTTAGTATAGCTAGTAAACAGAGATAATAACTACTACGTAACCCTAAGTCTATTAAGTGCTATAACTATAATAAGCTAGGATATATAGCTAGAGACTATAGATAACTAAAACGACTTTAGAATAAACTAGTCCCTAAAGAATCTAAGTATGCTAGTATTACATAAAGAGAAATTTTATATAAGTAACTTACTTAGACTACCTGCTATAATGACGATTGTCTTACCTACTAGGATAGAAAGGAATAAGCAGGATGGTACCCTAAGGCACTAAGAAATAAGACTGTAGCTGTATCCTAGAAGGATATAAGGGAGATAACTTATGAATCTAACTAGTAAGTGCTAATAGTTAACAATGTTACAAACGTATGTAACTAAGTCCTAGGGCTAAGCTGACAGCTTGCGCCAGAAGAAGTCTGCGAACTAGGGAGAATAGTTAATAAATACCTACGACAAGAAGTTATTACACTAACTAACATACCCTACAATGCTAAGTACTTATACTAAGTATAATACAGACCTAGAATCTAAGGACTATTAATAATTAAAATGTATAACTAAAGGTGCATTAGAAAACTCTAACTAGGATGTAACTTAGTGATTAACTAGCTATAAGAAAGACTACACATAATAAAGATATTATACGCTCTTCTACCCTAGCTAGAATAGCGCATTAAGGCCTAGGGAAACTTAAAAGAACTTTACTAGCTTAAGCAGCAGATTAAGAAAAGAAGAGAAGAACTTAAAGAAGAAGACTCTATAGAGTACCTCTAGAAACCTACTAAGATAGTTACAGTAGGATATAAACAGGCGTAAAGACCTAGATACTTACTACTATAACTATTAATTAGAGAATGAACCTTATAAGATACTATTAAAATGTACGTAGGATACACTAGCTTAGAGGATAAAGAATTACTAGACAAATTTATCCCTCTTAGCAAACTATAAAGACAAGCGGCAGAATAACTTAGGGATATACCTAGAGGTAGCCTAAGCGTTACTACAGAAACCCCTAGTAGTAAAGTATAACGATAAAAAGAGGAACTGCTTTTCTTACTAATTAAATAAGATAACAGAGAAGCACCTTATAACTTAGATAAACCACTAGCTAGTTAATGCTACGTAGATTACTTAGATGTAGTACCTGACTTTTGACCTAAAATCCGTAAGGATAGTAATAACTAATACGCATGCTTCTATAGGACAAAAGAAGCCATTATTAACCACTAACCTAAGAAACTATTCCTAGAGAACGCATAGTTTAAAGATTACAAATATCTTAATTATACTTACTTACTCTATAGATAAGTGTTTTAGGCAGACTGCATCTATAATAACTACTCCTACTACGCGTATAAGAAAAACGACTACACCTTTTACCTAAGAAGACAAGGTTAGATCCTTATTTTAGACGTCTATCTATAATTAGAAGTTAGAACTTAGGAAGTTAAGAAATATAACGCCTTCTGGCTATATTTCTAACTATGCCTTAGACACCCTATGCCTTATGTTAACAAGATTACTAAACACTAGTTAGACTGCTTATTTAATAAATGCAAACTCTATTATAAAGGTAAGGTAAGAATGTAAAGGACTTAGATTAAGGAAGTATTTAAACCTGTAACTATGCTATAAGGGAAAGAAAAGAGACCTTTCTGTAAAGGACTAAACTAATAGTTAAAAAACTAGGGATGCTAACTAAAGAGGGATACCTAGTGGTAATAGAACATAAGTCTCTATGCGTAGTAACTAAGGAAGATAATGCATACCTCTTCCTAGAAATCCTAATTAACAGACAGCCTACTTAAGTTATAGTAGACAGTAGTATATAAGTAAATCTAATATTACTACAGATGGTAAATTAACAAAATATCTTATAGTAAATTAAGGAAGTTTCTTACGACCTCTAAAACATAGAAGGAGAAACAGTTAAGTATAGTAAAGGCACTATTAACAAGAAGACTGTATAACTCCCTATAGTTACCTATAGCTATTAAGAATAACTAATCTTTAATATTATAGAGATAGGATACTTAAATGTAATCTTTAGAATCCTATGGCTACAAAAGAATAACTTAGATATAGATTAGAAGACTGGCTACCTCTAATAGAGAGATTTAACTGTAAGGTAGCATTACAT
Organism: Colletotrichum tofieldiae; assembly: GCA_022836555.1. Classification (NCBI taxonomy): domain Eukaryota; kingdom Fungi; phylum Ascomycota; class Sordariomycetes; order Glomerellales; family Glomerellaceae; genus Colletotrichum; species Colletotrichum tofieldiae. The sequence goes on from BQXV01000011.1 coordinate 739,500, forward strand.
ATAGTAACCCCTAAGTAAATCTAAGCAACAGAAGTACGTTACCTATATTAGAAGAATTAAACCTACATAAGATAAATAATTTAAAGACTTTAAAAAGAATTAGCAGAAAGAAGAGAGACTCTCCCCTATTCCTTAAGAATACCGTAAGTATTAGAGACTGTTTGCTAAAGAACTAGAAACAGGTCTGCTAGAATACAGCTCGTATGATCACAAGATACTGCTTAAAGAAGGAGTACACCTAAAGTTCTATAAGATATATAGACTTAATGAGATAGAGCGAGAAGCACTTAACAAATACCTTGCTAAGAACCTTAAGAAAGGTTACATCTAACTATTAACATCCCTAGCAGGATATCTAATCCTGTTTATACTAAAGAAGAACAGTAAATTATGATTCTACGTTAACTACTAATAACTTAACAACATTATAATTAAGAACTACTATCTTTTACCCCTTATTTTAGAACTATAAGACTAACTATATAAAGTAAAATGGTTTACAGCCCTAGATCTTAAAGGTGCCTACAACCTTATCTAAATAAAAGATAGTAAAGAATGGAAAACATGCTTTAGGATGTAAAAAGGTAACTTTAAGTACCTTATTATGCCTTTCGGACTTACTAACGCACCTACTACTTTTTAGATAATAATTAACTACGTACTATAAGAATTCTTAGATATATTTATAGTTGTCTACCTTAACGATATACTTATTTACTTTTGCAACCTTAAGGAACATAAGGAGTACGTTTATAAAGTACTTTAGAAGCTATAAGAAGCTAAACTCCTGGTAGAACCTAAGAAAAGCGTATTCTATAGCTAATAAGTTAACTTCTTAGGATTTACTATTACGCCTAGTAAAATCAGAATGGAAAACGGAAAGATTGCGGCAGTAAAAGACTGGCTACGACCCTAGAATGTTAAGGACATTTAGTTATTCCTTAGATTTATTAACTTCTACTGACGATTCCTTAAGGGATATTTAGGCAAAATTAACCCCCTTATTAAGCTTACATAAAAAGACACTTCTTTTAAATAAACAGAAGAATAAGAAAAAGCCTTTAAGGATATTAAGTAATAAGTCCTCTTGGAACCAGTTTTAGTTATCCTGGACCTTAGAAAACCCTTTGAACTTAAGACTGATGCTTTAGACTACGCTATCAGTAGATAACTTAGATAACAAGATAATAACAAAAAGCTGTACCCTTATGCATTCTTCTCTTAAAAACTTAACAGACCTAAACTTAACTACTAGATTTATAATAAAGAACTTATGGTAATTATTAAAGTATTTAAAGAATGGAAACCTTAACTATCTAGAACTAAGTATAAAGTTAAGGTTTACACTAACCATAAGAACCTAGCCTACTTTACTACTTTGAAAGTCCTTAACAAATGACAGATTTAATAGTCTAAATTTCTCTCTAAATTTAATTTCTGAATTATCTATATTAAAGAAACAGAAAATAGTAAAGCTAATGCATTAAGCTAACAACTAGACTACAAAGTCTTAGTATTAGATAAAACACTAGTTATCTTAAAGTAAGATAACAAAGGCAACCTTATGCTAGTACAGAAGCTTATTATAATTAGCACCTGTGTTAATACTAGTATGACTAGCAGAATGATATATAACTAAATTAGAGAAATTTATAGCGCTTACGTATATAGATACTAGGGTGTTATAAAGACGTTTAAGCAAATTTAATAATATTACAATAAGTAAGTTACATAACAAGAAGTAGCTTTAGTAATTAAGGACTACAAAATATGTAAGAAAAGTAAGAACAGTCCTTATAAACCATATAGGTAAATATAACTACTACTAGTGCTACTAAAAGCATAGCATTTAATCTCTTTAGACTTTATTGTTAAACTACTAAAGTTAGAGGAACTACTTATAAAAACAAACTATAATAGCATCTTAGTTATAGTAGACTGACTTACAAAGTATGCTTACTTTATCCTCTACCTAGAGTTAAGTACGGCAGAAGACCTTACGTATACGTTCTTAAAATACATTATTAGTAACTACAGATTGCTAAAAGAAATTGTGTTAGATAGAGACAAGCTGTTTATATCTAAGTTTTAGAAATTACTAATTTTGTAACTTAGAGCTAATTATAAGCTATTAACTGTATTTTACCTATAAACTAATAGATAGACTAAATAAATTAACTAGATACTAGAACAGTATCTATAATGCTATGTTAACTATAATTAAGATAATTAGGTATTACTACTACTAATAGCCTAATTTGCCTATAATAGTGCTGTTAGAGAAAGCACTTTAAACTCCTTATTCTACCTAAACTACAGATTTAAGCCTACGGTATATAGAGAGCCCTAATAAAGACTATAAGCACTAAAAGCTGTAGCTAACTTTAACAAATTATGGGAAATCTAAGAAAATGTTATTAAAGACTTAGAATTTGTTAGAATATAAATAAAAAAATATGCTAACACTTTAAGGATAACAGGACCATCCTTTAAAGAAGGAGATAGCGTATACCTTTTGTAATAAAATATTAAAACAAAGAGGCTAAGCAATAAGTTAGACTATAAAAAACTTAGACCTTTTAAAATTATTAAGAAGATTTTAGATGTTAACTTTAAACTTAACTTACTAGATATAATAAAAATTTACCTAGTCTTTTATATTACACTACTAGAACTAGTACCATAAGAAGTAAACATAAATAACTATATTATTATTAATGTATATAAACCAGAATACAAAGTTAAAAGGATTATTAACAAAAGAACAGAGAATAAAGAAAAATAGTACCTTGTAAAATAGTAAGACTACAGACATAAAGATAACTTATAGGAACCTGCTATAAACCTTTAACACTGCTATAAGCTAGTAAAACATTTTTGCTTAACCTAAGTTTTATACCGCTAGATAAACCTTCTAGATCTCTTGCAATAGCATTACTAAATACTGCGCTCTAATTAATAACATCTATACCGCTATAAGATTGTATAGAGATTACTACCTTAGACTTAGCCTTTTTAGCCTCTTCTAACTTATCTAAAGACTAAAGACTAAGATAAGTTATCTCTAACCCCTTAGTTATAAGCTAACGCTTTTAATAACAAAGCTGCTCTAAGCAAGCTAATGATTTATCTAGATCTGCTTAAGCCTAACGCAGGGCGTCACAGTAGGCACTAAGAAGCTCTTTAGCAGCCTCCTCTTTATTTTTTAGACGCCTAGACTCTGAAATAATCCTTAATACTAGAAAGAAAGACGTTAGCATGCCTTAGAAAGAAAACTACAACACTCATAAGAATTAAGGGCGACGCCTGAAGCATCGCACGCCCTGCTGCAATGAACGCACTCCCCGTACTTTAACGATCGCTTAATTATGTAATAACAAAGGCTGTAACTACAACAGAAAGTGTAAGGCATTACGTTGTAACTAAAGAGTTCGATAGAAGTTGCTAAATCTTAACGATAATAACTTAACAATTGATTTTAAGAACCAGAAGCTTTCTGTTTACTTATGCGACTGGATATAGTGTTAGCATTATTAAAGAAAGCAGAAACTTAACACTTCTTAACCTAGGAAGATACTACCTACTTATAGTACGGTTTGTGGGACTTAGACCTTAGAAGGAAGACCTAATGTTATAACCTAAAAAGAACCACCCCTGTAGCTTAAAGTAATAAGAAGGACTAATAGACTAACAGGCCTAGAAGGCTAATAGCATAAACAGGTTAGATATAGAACGAAAGAACTATGGAACGGGTTACGTGATGTATAGCTAATAAGAAGAATAATTACCTGTAAGTAGGTAATTACTTAGGATAATTACCGTTTGGATAAGGTAAGCAGGAGCTACGATTACCTTAGGTAAGGTAATTACCTTAGTTAGTAACCTATATATAGGAAGGCCTTAAGTCTGCTTAAGTCCTAACTTCTATAGCTCTTTAGTAATTAACTTGTGATACTTCCTCTAAATACCTTTTAGACCTTAACAGCCTTTATGATTTACCTTCCTATAGGTAACTCTTAATTACCCTTCTGTTGTAAAGCTACATAAGCTACCTACGCCTGCCTAGTATACGACTGATTACTACATACTCCTTAGTAAGATGCTAACAAGCTAGTAAGCTAATAAGACCTAGTAGTACTATTATTAGTATCTAGCCTTAGCTACCTGTTAGTAGAAAACCTTACTGTTAGATATCTAACTGTAACACTAAGGCAGAGGTGTCTAAGGTAGTAATATTAGAGGCGTTAGAGTGTGTAGCTAGATATCTAGCTTTAATAAAACGCTTTCTGTACTTAGAGGAATAAGCCTAGCTTTACTAAAACCCCCTTAATGTTTTTTTCAGTTATTACTTAACTAAACGCATTACAATATGCAGGAAAGAAGTCCTCCTTTAAGATGTATGTTACACCTTACTGCATCTTATCCTTAATTTGTTACCTATATGCTGTCTTTAGCAGGCTAAAGTACCTAACGTTAAGAGGCTGGAGTAGATAAGATAAATAAGGCAGCATAAAAAGTGTAACAATCTTGTTTGCCTTATAATATAGCTTAAAGTCTGTTAATTAGTAACTTTTGTACCTATTAATAACAAAGAGGTAATACTGGCCTCTTAAACGTAGTTTTGTATAACAATTAAAGTGCTAAATCTAATCTAGGCCTCTTTTATTTGTTATCTATCTGTTTTTAGATGTCAAAATAACCTAGTTATTTAGGAAACCTAACTCTATATACCAGGTTAAGAGGTAATATTAGCCTGTAACAATAATGTACAGCAGGACGTTATAGCCTTATAAGTTAATACCCTAAATTACTATTACCTATTCTTAATTACTAAGCTACACTATTTTTATATTTAAACACCTTTTAGCACTTATTACAACCATTCTAGATACAATCTAGCTTATTATAAAGCCAGTCTTATTAAAGTTATAAATATTAAACTTATTAATACTATACTTTATAATTATGTTCTTTATAAGAGCGAACTAGCTGTAAATAGCCTCTAGATCCTTATATTAAGCTCTCTTATAGTTATACTTCTAAAAAAACTGCATCTATAATTGTAATTATTGTTTAATAAAGTTTAAAGCCTAGCGCTTTCTAACTAGAGACGCATTATAATTAGTAAGTAGTTAATTAGCTATTTCTTTTATACTACAGATCTAGAGAGGGAATAATTAGCTGTCTAGATTAAGAATGTAATTAACTAACGTCTGCTCTTCTAGTAAAGTAAGATTCCTTAAGTTTAGTATCCTGTCGCTTTAAGATGTAGAGCCCTTTAATTGTTAACTTAATGTTACATAGCTAACTAAGTAGATTGTAGCTGCAGCCTGTACACTAAGCTCTAGATTAATTCTAATAGCTTAAAGGGCTAACTGTATACTAGACTTATTAATTCCAGATGCTATAATGTGTTGTAAAAGAAACGTGTCCATTTGTGTTAAAGCATTATTAGCGCAGTGTTGTGTCTCACTCGCTTGTCTGTCTCACTCGCTTATCATGCACGTTACTACACTTTTACTTTTTTGTGCAAACTGCCTCTGTTTCTTTAACCCGAGCAGTTCTTCACAGTCGACGCGTATGAGGAACTCGTATACTCATGTAGTGGCCGATCAGCTCACTCGTTAACGATTCTATACGCGCGTAGCTGCACTTGCTCCTCTGATTGGTTGTTAGCTACAGACCCGGTGCTAGGAGAAACGGCCACTTATCTCAAGTCTTGGCTGCAACGAAGGACGTCACACGCCGCCGCCATATTATTGCAGTTTAAAAGCTTGCCATGCCCCAAGGTCGGAGAAGACGTTCCTGTACCTCACCAAAACAGGAAAAAGGATCTCCTCGATCCATCTATTCAAGGAAAAACCTCGCAGAAAAATGGCAGTCCTCTCCGTTTCTCGTCTCCTTGTGTCGGTCTTGTTACTGGGTGTCATAGCTGTGGCTTAAATCTCCGGTTACTTGACATTAATTAAACGACGCGACGAAAAAGTATCTCGTAAGCCTGTCCCCAGAAAGGTTGGCTGCGATGATGATAATCTATAAACAGGCCCTTGCCGACCAAGTTCCAGCATCACCCGCAGTGATCGCAGGTATACCGGACTCGTGAGTTCACATTCATTACCAGCTTCTTGGATAAGGGTTTTTTTCGAGTAGCACGCAGCTAACCGTTGCTGTTCTTTACATCAGCGCTGGGGAAAGGACTTGGAGGCTGGTCTGACGCCTATGAGCAAGCATCGACACTCGTTTCCCAAATGACAATGTGCGGGCGTTCGTGGAAGCTATTAGATTGACGCCTGTGACCGGATAAAAGGCAGCTTAAACTGGCTTATCCCTATCATTGCAATTTGCAAGAACCGGTGAGAACGGGTAGATATAAGACAGAACCCCGCTTCGACCGGGATGAGAAGAATCCCTCAATCAAGCACAACAATCACTCTTTGATCAATGACCCCAGGTGTGTTGCATCAAGTCGACATCGATTATCTAACAGTGATGGGCATTTGACCGTGGAACTGTGAGTGAATCCTTGCGATATGATTGGCCAGAGAATGCCCGGGGTTAGAGAGGAACATTTGCGCGTTTAGCAACCTGGCTTAGCTAGTATCCCATCGGGTGCACTATTCAAAGTTTTTCAGAAACCTGTGCCCAATCAAATGCTTAGAACTCCGCATTTTTAAAAAAAAAAAGGGAACTAAAGTAGATACTCGTGCCCGCACCCACTTTAATTAGCACTCGCACAACTCCCACCCACTAAAGTGGGTGCTAACCACCCATACGATCAATTCATCCATACAATCAATATTGCCACTATTCCTACTTCTAGACTCTCTTTAACCACCGCCCATTACCCTTGCCGTCAATTACATACAGCTGGTTCAATTTGCCATCAATCCTCATCTTCCTAGCTTTTTTTGCTGCTTCAAAACCCCCCTTTTTAACAGTCTGGCGGATCTTCTGGTCTACTGCTCTAACCACCTCTAATGCCTTAAGGTACTCGCTCTCCTGCTTCTGCTGTACCATACGTTACCCTTCTGAGACACTAATAATTCCTCCTGTCTGTAAGTAACTATTCCTTGCCTGGTAACAAGATTTGCAGACTTTGTTAGCTAATTAAGTCTTTAAAAGGTTGTATTTGGTCTAAATAAGCTCTAATTCTTAAGTTAAGGCTCTACATATGAATCGTTCTAAGTTGTAGTTAAGAGGTAACTCTTTGCTAGTAAGTTTCTAGATCTGCTTATTAATAATATTAGAGGTCTCTATTAGTCTATTAGCTACTTAGTAGAGCTTTCTTATTATAGTTAGAGTTCTAAACAGAGAGGAATTAATTATCTAGTTAGGTAGTATAGTTAGTAGTAATAATGACTTGTTCCACAAGGCTAGCTTCTCTAATACCACTTGTAGGTTATATAGGATAATCCTAGTCTTCTTAAAACCAGAAAGTATAGTAGATTGCTTAAAAGCCTGTTTGCAGATTAACTAGATAAACCTTAAGAACTCTAACTTAGTAATATTTATGTAACCCTCTTGAATAACAGTATTAACAGTAAGGCTGTAGTAATACTTAAGAGGTTAGAATACTACAATGTTAAGAGGTTAGAGTATATAGGTAGAATGTAGTAGGAGACTAAAAGAGATAATATTCTGCTCTTTACAGTACTATAGAAACTTAACAGTATAATAAGAGCTATATCCATTAATAATAAGCAGTCTCTTCTTACCTTAAGACTGGGCTTTTAAGTGCTTATTAAAGTGCTTAATCTAATTAAGAGACAGTTAATTATTAGTATATTTAGTAGTTAAAACTCTAATTACTATATCAGCCTTAAGATCTTTAATCTTATACTACCTACTTATATAAATAGAGCTACTAAGTATAAAGAATGCTAGCAAATAGTTACTAGCAGCAGAAATAGCCTTAACTGCAGTAGCAGACTCTTAGTTAGTTAGAATAGTAAAGTAATGTGCTCTTTTTTGCTTAGTAATTACCATTTTATTCTTACCTATACTAATCTAGAAGCCAGTCTTATCTATATTCTAGATATCTGCTAGTTAGATCTTATACTTCTAGATAACCTTATGAAGCATAAGAAACCAAGAGTTAATTATATTAATGTCTTTAGACTTCTTTCTCTCTATATCTAGGGTCTTCTCCTTAACATAGAAATATCTGTACCTCTTAATAAATTAAGTAGCCCATAATATTCTAACAGTTAGAGGTAGCCTAGGGTTAGCAGGGTCTAGAGGAGTGTATAATGCTGCTAACAGCATGTTAGCAGCATTCACAAGAAGCTCTTGCCTTAAAGTAAGGTTTATTTAATCTACACAATTAATATAGTTACAGAGAGCCTTTTCTTAGTCCTAAGTTAACTTTCTGCCTTGTAAGCTTCTCTTAGTAATAAGAACTCTGCCTCAAATATGTTAATACAGACGTTAGCGTAGTACATTGTATAGTTTAGCTGCCTTTATAATTAACAATTCCGGATCTTAACGAATTGATTCTATTGCTTCTTAAATACGTACTTCTGTAAGCTTATCAAATTTGACTATTGTGGTAGCTGTTGGCAGTAGTGGTGATGAAGTTGGTGAAGTTAAGGGATTTATTGATCGTATGGATGAATTGATCGTATGGGTGGTCAGCACCCACTTTAGTGGGTGGGAGTTGTGCGAGTGCCAATTAAAGTGGGTGCGGGCACGAGTAATGCTAATCCACCCCCGTGCGCAGCGAAAATCCGCGGGGACTGGGGTCCTGTTTAGTGTCGTGCCAATAGGACGCGTTAAAAAAATGACATGTTCGGTTGAGGTGACAGTAGCAAGGCATCATGAACCTTGAAAAAGCTCATCACTTCTGGAAGGCATAAAGGTGGGTTGTGCAATTTGCATGGTAACACGACAACTCTATCTAATTACTAGGCAACTCCGGACTCCGCGGAAATGCCCTCTAATAATCACAAGAGATGTATAAATACTTAAGCAATGCCACAGCCATTCTCCCAACTACAGATTTGGTTGTTTTTTTACAGGGCCTCCTACGTTTTTCGCCAATTCAATAACTTACATCGCGCCTCCAATTCTCACCAGGGCCAAAAATGAAAACCATCACGAGTCTTGTCATCATGCTAGCAAGCTGGTTAGTCACGATCTTATGTCGAGTTCTTTTCTAAAAATTAGCAATTCAATCTGACAAAAGTCAACAGTGGATCTAGTATGGCATACTCGTATTGCAATTGCAACAACCCAGAGGCAAAGGTCACTCATGCAAGCGAACTTTGTAAGACCTTTGGAAATGGAGGTGTTTATGTGTACTCGGGTCTACCAAACAACGCTGATTCTTGGTCGGTGAATTGGGTAAGTTGCCTCTCGAACATCTGATTAGTTTTTGTCTTCAGATCTTTGAATTTTGCTTCGCTAACAAGACTAGTGTCGCTTTAATGATCCTCCTGGTGGTTGGATTACAGCCCTCTGTGCCTCCAAGTATGGTCCTCAATTTCATGCATTCTGTCAAGAGTATGCCGGTTTGATTCACGACTGAGGGGTTTGGTTTTGAAAAGGCTTAGCTCTGTCGCCCTACGATAAGTTATAGTCATCAAATATTTTATCTCTTGTTAGGCATTGCAGAATTTAAAGCAATATCTTTTGACGCATATCACTGCCACTTACGTATGCTTTGCAGTACTTTTAATAGCTAAGAACCGAAGGTAGTTGTAGGTAATTGGTGCTTCCACTGCATACGGCTGTTGCTCTATGGAATCTTGTTAGGTAGATCGCTGCACCTGAAAGTCCTCCCCATACAGTAGTGTAAGGAAGTAGCCTAATTAAGTCTAAAGAAGAGGGTAGATTAGTATGAAAATGCTTGTACGTAGCATAAGTCAAGTCACTCACTTCTAGGCACCCTACCTATATAGGCACCCCGAGAATCCCTCAATTTCATGACTAGCCACCACTTCCTCTCACTTCAAACTAACACAAAACTTTCAACATTTATCTAAATCGCTTCATTTTTCGTAGCTCACGGCTGGTAGCCGCTTCCGGCGGAAGGAGCAGCAGAAACAACAGCCAAGAGAGGCAGAGGTAGAGGAGCCGTTCAGACGAGCAGACGATGCAGACGATGTCAGCGCCGATAACAGCACCAGTATCGTTACGCCCTCGCAGCTCCTCGGAGTGCGTCAGGCCCTGCCTTTCGGTTGCGACGGCGACGAGGCAGGCGGCTGTACAGTCGTCAACATATGCCTATCAATATTTTGTGCGCGCCCCGAAAAGGCGTCGTGCGTGTAGGGCTTTGTACTTATTACGATACACCTGATCAATAGCGAGGTGATACTTGATGTGTTTGAGGCCGGTGAGGCTGTGTGCTCCTGGTCGATCAAGTGCCTGACCATCAGTGTGCCAGGCTGCCTCGAGAACCTAGCCAAGGGCGAGTACGACTGCGGCGGCGGCAACAAGATTGTGGCCTGGGGCAATGGGCATTCGAATGTCGAATACGTTTCGAGCAAGACAGATGGCCAAACACTACAAGCTCTTCCTCGGTCAGGACGGCGGCAACTAGTACTACTCCTGCTCCGTGACGGTCCGCTTCTGGTCATTCTGCATCGATAGCGACTGGTCCGCCCAGGAGGGCCTCTGCCGCTCGGCGGCCGCGCTGTTAGACGCGCCTCCGCGGCGGCGGCAGCTGGATGGCTCTACAAGCGCGACGGCGCCTGTGTCCTGAGGACGATGGTGATAATGATAATGTGCAATTTGGTACGTCTGCCAGAGAGAGGATGTTCTTTTATCCTCTGGAGTAGTAAGTGGGGTTTGCCCCGAATCGAAAGTGGAAATAGTGTTGCTTTTGCCGCTCGTGAAAGTATCGCCTTCATTGAGAGCTGGACATATCCTGGTAATTAAGGACACTATTATCTCGAGGCATAACCTAAGATGATTCCAAAGAGTCATACATCCTCGCCTGCGAAACTCGGCCGCGTTTGCCAGGGACCGGTGCAAGTGCTTTGACCCCGGTGAAGGCGCCGGCTGCGATTGCAACCACTCATATTCATAGGTATTCATCACGAAAAAGAAAGCAGTGGGGGAAAGCTGGGACGGCTAGTAGAACAGCATCTGCTGAAACTGTCGGTGGGGTGGCTCGCTTGCTTATCAAGTACATCGAACGTAACAATATGATCAACGATATCCTACATCTTTCCCTGTTAAAGTAGTGAATCTAATCTACGAAGATCCACTGCCACTGAAGAGGATTAGATCCCGTTCAAGATCTGGGAAACTCATCCGTACCACGTTTGCCCTGGGTTCACCTTATGTAGTGTTTGACATCTGTCAGTGCTACACATCTTTTCGCGGCCTAGACGCTTGAACTTTGGACCACGAGGTCCTACGTCGTAGTGATACTGGTTAAAAAGGCGCCATTGACGGACATCAGCCAGGGTATAAAGCTTGTCGCCCCAAGTGCCAGCATAATGAAACCAACTTGTTGGCGCAGTCGGGTTTTCGGCAGTCGGAATAAGGCAGTCTGATGGGACCTCGCAAAGCTTGTTCGTGGCATCAATATCACCACCCACATCGTAGGAGCGATCCCATTCCAAGTCTTTCTCATGGTCATACCAGTATGAATATGTATTCTTGGCTGGATCCCAAAGAGGGCCGCGGTCGGTGACATCTTTCAGCACGTTGAATGGCAGCACGTACGGATGATCCCCAGGGTTGGCGTACATAGCGTGGGAGCCAACAGCAGAGTATATGACGGGCCGGACGCCACGCTTCTCGACGGCATGGAAGGCATAAGCCTGACCTCCTGAGTGTTCGGAGAGGAAGACTCCGTGTGGTGTTCCATTCTGAAACCGAATCATGCAGTGTTCCCAGTCACCTACGTGATTACCAAAACGGATATTCAGCACCGTTTGGCCGAGGTTGTAGGAGTAGAAGAAAAACCAAAAGGCATCAACAATACCAGCGCCTTTGTCGAGAAGAATGAGAACAGACGGCGCTTTGGAAAATCCATTCCGCCGGGGCCCATGTATCGGTAGAAGATTCCTAAGAGGCTTTTGGTGCTGGCGACCGTCCATTGGCTTGTTGGATGGCTCAGAGTGTTGAGGAGGTTTTGACAGGTATGAAGAATCAGTAAGACTGCGGGTAGAATGTCCAATGGAAACATCAAACCAAGCCTCTCCTTCCCCAGAACTTCGAAGACTAGTGGAGTCTTTAGCTGAGGTCTCTTCTCCCCCCCTGTCTTCGTTTCTGTCCCAACGCTCAGGGATGCCAAAGTGACTATGAAGCCATTCCGGTCTTCCTTCGACATCTTCCTTGCTTGTTAAGAAGACATTTCCATGCTCCTTGTTCAGCAGGTGCAGATTTGCGAGGGATATGGACTGGTTCAACGGCTTTTCGTCGAGATCTGGCGTCATGTGTCGGATGTGTTCTGCGATATCGGCCGGCCAGAAGTTCTCGTTTGAGTGGAGATGAACAAGCGGCGCATATTTCAAAACGTACTCTGGGATATGTTTTGATCTTTTCCTCCCCTCGGACTTGTAATCTCGCGGTGATGGCCTCACAAGACTTGTTTCCCAGTCATCGTGTCTTCTTTCGGAACTTAGTGACCGCAATTCCAGGCCGACAAACGGTCCTTCACCAGTATCACCCGGACCTTGCAGTGGGATTGCAGCTGGGTCCCATGCTAGATGGTGAACACCACACACGCTAAACCAGCGGCAGGCCTGGCGGTCGAGCCAGTGGGGACTGGTGCTGACCCATTGCTTGTCCTCGATCAGCTTTTGTGGGTTTGTTGGATTTGGATCGAGATAACGTGGCAGGAACGATGTCACAGACCAGAAAAATAGAACTAAAACGAAGAAACACACGAGGACGAAGAGTAGTCGCCGAAAGATTGAATGAAGACGAGCAGCACCTGGGCTTCTGTGCAAGAACCGACGCAAAGAGGAACAAAACTCAAGGCCAGACAAAGTAGCACCGCAGAGCTGTGTCTCGAAAGCTGGGAAGCTGATTCAGAGCCTTGGGCAGGTACCACCGCCTGCTAGAGTCAGTCATCGCGATCGAAGCTTTTAAGGTGCTGGAAGGATAGGCTTGTACGGATGCAATCGCCTGGGGCCAAGTTAAACCTATATGTATTGGCCCCATACCAAAAGTATCTATTGGGGCCGTTGATGGTTTGTCAGGTACATCAGATGGTTGGTATTGGCTTGAACCTTGCCAGAGGCAGCTCGGAATTTGCTCCTTTTAACCCACATGGACCGCTCTGATGATCGTGCGCTGGCCCAGCTGGTGGGAACAACTGCTTGCAGATCCGTGGCCGGGTCCCGAGGGCCGCGACATCGACCCCTTCGGTACATCCGTATGGTCCGGTCCGATGGTGGATTTGGGCCTTTTTAGGCAGCCGTGGCAACCTGCACGTCATGTTCGGGAACAAATACGGTATACGACCTACGAAGTGGGCCATCCTGAACATTGAGATCGGATGGCGAGTAGCAGTCAATACAGACGGCGCATTGGAAAACAAAAGTACCTGAAAGATCCCTGCACATGGCAAGCTACGTCTGTCGCCATACATTCTTTCTGACACCGTACGATTTCTCCGCCATTCGGTCTCGGCCAACCGTTCTCGCGGAAATGCATCTCTTTGTATGCGCCATAAAAAGAACCCCGGCGACCAAAATAATGGACGCCAAACCCTGGGAAAAGTGTCATATTAAGACCGTGCGCAGCTAAGAGGTCAGCAGGACGGAGACCGGACATGGCGCGGACGCTCTCAGGATCAAGTCATTCAGGAGTCGTCGCATCTCCCCTCCATTCTCACCATGACGCCTTTTCGCCAGACCCACGTGCTTATAATATAAAATTGTGAGTAGAGCTCTTGGTAACCATATTCTCACCAATTTCCCGGCGGTCCCTGGCACCGCACGCTGCCAGTATTGTGTTGTGGGTAAACACCTGCCTGAATAAGCTTCACAGGTCACATGAACATTCATATTTGCCGAGAACTAAGTCATCCCTGTCGCGAAGTGTACAGCCCACCCGATTGTCATCTTCGTGTCCCAAACAATGAAGGAAGCCACTGTGCTAATCAATACCCCGGGTCAGTTCTGGTATGCAAATGACGGCAGTGTTTTGGTCCCGTATCTAGCTATCTCGATTATGAATCCAAAGAAAACGTCAGTGAAGCTATCAAAGCCGACATTGCTGTATGTCGACCGATTGCTAGAAGAACCTCCAAATCACGGAATCGCGCAAAGGCTGCCTAGCGTAATACTATCACTTACCTCCATTATCCCACTTGACGAGGGCGGGGTCGCAGTTGTTGTCGTCACTCTTAAGGTGCCTCTTGTTCCTACAAGTCACCGATACCACGTCCGCAGGCAATAAGAGAACCTCTATCTGGCGCGACTAGCATGCCGGAAGATAGATAATCAATACAAACTAGTTTGTGGTTCCGTCAGCTACCGAATCTTCTCCCTTTGCATCTAGCGCATAACCCTCAGTGTATAGTGGTGGGGGGAGATTGAGCACCGAAGACCGAGGACCGAATGCCGAAATCAAAGAAGGTGAACCTCGCCCAGCCTACACTCCAGATTCCGTGGGAATAAGATTACGGGTGCGATATTATGTGAACCCCAGCGGCAGCATGTTGGTCCCTGGCAAGCCCTTTTCTCTGTTGGCCAAGGTACCTTACGGAGATGACCATGCATCGATCGACCTGTGCCAAGCCGGGCCGAACACTACTACTCTGTTCTCCACGGCGTGTTGGCCAGGGCCAGCCTTCCCGCCCCATAATCATTGAAAAATGCTAATACGCAGTGAAAATCATGCTCTTTTCTCTCGTCTGTATTTACGTTGAAATAGCAGCTTTTCCCATAGTCATTCGGAGCCTCGCTCGCAGCGGAAGTAGCGAGGCTCCGGATCAGCGGTTCCACTTTTGTTCGGACAAGCTTTCTCCAAGGTGCGTGGGACCCCACCCCTCCACCCCCCCTCCCCCCGATATCCACCTTGGCGAATTGAAAAGGGGACTAGTTACATGCCGGGAAATTGTGGTGTGACCATGGCTCTAAGCCTCCCATGCAGAGTTGGCCTGGCTATCCGTCTATTTGCACGAAGCAGGTGTGAATTCTGTCGAGCTGGTACGGCTGTGGCGCCGTATTGCAGTTTGCCCCTGTGTTGACCTCCGCCCATCCCGGATGGCCTTGGGCTCGGGGTTCGGGTTCTTGAGCATCTAGCCAGGCCACCAAAGTGGTCAAATTTTTCCATTGCTGCGTCACTTGTACGAACATACTCTCCCACTGAATAATCATATTACAACGCCCATGCATAGCTGGCTGCCGCCCGGCCGCTGACACACTGTACACCAAGCAGCTGATCTCCAAAATCCTCATGTGGGGTTCTTGAGTCGGCTTGGCCGGTAAAGGCGAGGGCTGAGCTGTCGAAGAATTCCGTATCTGGCCGCGGTGATGAAGCATGCAACATACCCATAAACCCCGGAGAAGGAACCTCCGCGCAATTGATAATCTCAAGGCTACATATCTTCAAATTTAAAAGATGAATCTGGCCCGTTCGTCTCATATACAACACCTGTGAAGGCGCTTATAGATGAGATCCCAACATTCGTAGCATAAGCCAGTCGCTACCTCCTTTATACCAACCTCTCGTCATTCTTGCCACCATGCTGAAAATAGTGCTACCAGCTCGATTCTGGCGCACTCGCCATTTTCTACTCTTCGTTGGCATCTTCGCTCTCATCACCGCTGGGTGGTCCTGGCGACTACTCCACACTACTTGGACACTTGTCTCCCTTCCTTTCACCTGGCACACTGGCGAAAGTCAATTCTTGATCTCGAGCGACCTTGATGGATTCGATGTTACCTTTAACAACTACAGTCAAATGCAGGGGACCGCCGGCCCTTCTTACCAAGACAAGATCCCGCCCATCCTCCATCATATCATGTTGGGAAATCCGGCAGCGGCAGCGGAATGGCAACCCGTGCGGCAAAGCTGTCTGGACATGCATCCTGGTTGGAAGACGCATTTTTGGACTGACACCAAGGCCAGTCAGTTCGTTGCTGATAAGTTCCCCGAGCTCAAAGAGATGTGGGATAGCTACCGGTTCCCCGTCCAACGGGTCGATGCACTAAGATATCTTATTCTTTATGAATATGGCGGTACGTAACGATTCCAGTGGCCCAGGAAGTTGCGGTTTTAGAAAGACGATGGCTACGTCAACCAGTACTTGGTGCCATTCTGAACATCTGACGTAAAGCGTTGTTACATGATGCTGACAAGTGATCAAGGAGCCGTACTGGACATGGACTTGAGATGCCGGCGATCGTTGGGTCCATTGAGACGATTTGACTTCGTTGCTCCAGCTGCACATCCTATCGGATTCTCAAACGGATTTATGATGGCGAGCAAAAAAAACAGCTTCATCAGAGAGACCATACTGAACCTGAAGGAGTACAACCGGCATTGGTTCGGGTTGGCATATCCGACAGTCATGTTCAGCACGGGCTGTCACTATGCTTCGTGAGTCATTTCCCTACCAGAAATTCCACCTAGTCCCTATATGGTGGGCGAAGAGGCCTGGTTTGGCCATACCAGAATAGTCAGCTGACACTGTATATAGCACCATACACGCTCTGCAGCGTAATCGGACAATGATTAAGGTGCTGAGAGGCCCCAAAGGCAATGTCAAACTTCACCAACTGAACGGTGCAGTTTCAACACCCTTGTTCGACCACATGGGAAGCTCATCATGGCACTCCTTTGACGCTGCATTTATCGTGTCATTGGGTCGTCTGACCAAGCGCCAGATTGCCCTCTTTTTGTTCTGTAGTGTCTGTATCATAGTGCTGGTTAGAAAGCTGTGTAAATGCCATAGGATCGGGTCTCAATGGCTTGGTCGCGAGAAAAGCACCGAAAAATTCAACGTATGAAGGATTAATGAGCCAGTATCCTATTCGCTCGTGCCGCTCTGCGATTCCATGATGCCCGCGTTCAAAAAGTGACTACTTAGACAGGACTCCTTACTTTTTCAGTCCTACAGTGAATTTCTTTCGGTGCTTCAAGTTGAGCCTACCAATGTAGATTATTAGTGCATTACATGATATTCGCTTTTCATCCCGACCCGGACAAGGACATCTCTTATGGGCTTACAGCACTACGGAGAATTGATAACGTTTAAGCGATGCTTTTCTGTTCCAACCATCTTACCTCGGCTGACAATCACGTTCTCAAGAAATACTATGATTGATTCAACGGCATTAACGACTAACTTTGGTTCAGCCCGAAAGTCCGTGCCGAGATACCGTGCCGAAATGCCGCTGCCACTAGCGGAAAGCGATAGCGAAACCGCGCTGACATGGCAAGCGGAGATTGGGGAGTGAAGTTAAGGCGGGAATCCCATCTGTGAAGGACAGACTAACAGCACACAAAATAACACGGCATTTGTGTTCTGAGAGAATAGTGGATATTGTATTTGTGCTTCAAGCTCGGTGCCGAAGGTATTCGCGGTGTGCCACGGCGTACCGGCATACCGCGGCTGGAACCCGCGGTCACCGCACGTTGACTTGTGGTTCCCGATTCCCGATCCCTCAAACTCTAATTCTAATTCCAATTATACTTTCTGGTGCTAGGGCCACATTGATTTAGGCAACATTGTCAGTCACATCGGATGAAAAGTTGTTTGGGTTCTCACCTTTTGGCACCCATCGCATGCCTTTTTGTTGTTCTCAATTATGGCAAATTTAAGGCGGAATTTTCAACAGATGCAGGTAACCGCAGGCATCGCTCTCACAATGGTCTGCTTTCCATTGAATCATTTATTAAACGATATAGTCAACTAATTCGGGCTTTGGACAGCTCATGGTGCAAAATGCGGCATCTCTCATGGTAAGCTTCCATCTTTGCGTCGGGCGATCCTTTTCTTATGAGAGCAGTTGCAACACAAACTACAGAACACACCCAATCCTGACGATCCTAAATATGACCCGCTTACTGTTGTGGTTTTCTCTGAAGGACTCAAAATAGTCATCTCCTGTGCTGGACTCCTCAGGACCCTTCCAACTGATATTACTACCAACCCCAAGCACGCATCTTGGCTAAAGATAATCCACCAGGGCCACCATATTGTCATCATTCCTGCCGTTCTATATATTGTCGCAGCCGCCAGCCAGGCAATTGGAGCACGAAACCTTTCACTAGTGCCCTACTTGATGCTGTCGCAAGTCAAACTTATACTGACACCCATCTTCGGCATCCTTTTGCTGAAGCAGATCCTGAGACCTCTTCAATGGAGCTGCTTGATCCTCATGACTTTCGGGATTGTGTTGGTCCAGCTCGGCTTGGCCAATAACTCCTTGGAGGCAAGCATTAATGTAAAAGGTCAAGATCCTGCTCTTGGCACCATCTTCATGGTCGTAGCAGGTATCTGTGTCGCCTTTTCGGGTGTTTACATGGAGGCGTGTTTCAAAGCTAACAGCAACTTCCTGGCCCGCAATGCACAGTTAGCTGGATACAGCTGTGTGTTCGGCCTACTTGGTATAGTCCTGCGGCCAGAAACGAGCGTCAGAGACTTTTTTAAAGGTTACGATAGATTTGTCTGGCTGTTGGTGGTTCTACAGGCCATCGGAGGCTTTATTGTTTCGTGGTGCGTTCGCATCAGCGGTACGGTCGCCAAGAACTACGCCCAGGCATTGGGTTTTCTCGTCGCATCCATCAATCCCCTGCTGGCAGTCTCTGGTACCACGAAATATCCAGTAGGTCTCTACATAATGCTGTAATCAAAAGCTATGCTGATGGAATTATGAGCTCTACTATGGAGTCCTCTTTATGCTCTGGGGAATTTTTGGATCACTATGGGCTGCCAGCAGAGAGGATATGCCCAGCAGTAAGAGAGACCAGAAAGAGGCACAGGACCTAATTGTGTGATAATGTTCACCTCGAACTGATTAGAGTACGAGCGGTCCCTTCTCATTGTCAAGTAGTGGACATATGTCATAGTTTATCATGTTTGCTAAACGTAGTCAGGCAAGGCAATGATACATGAGAGCATTGAACAATTGAGATTTCAAGTTGGTGCGCAGAGGTAGCACGGTAAACTCTAGGGGGATTATCGCCCCGGGGCTGGATTCTTCGATTTCTAGGTTAATGTTCTTCGTGGAACCTTGGCGTCGCGCAGGTCATCCGCTGTATTGATGCTGGGTACTTCCATATAATGCGGCGGACTCCAAACTTTGGTTGACCTGTTTAAAAGCCTAATGTTTTGGGAATCTTAGCTAAAATGCCAGTTTTTAGTTTGGTGCAGATTCTTAGCTAGCCTTCAATGTTTACTTTACCATATTTTTACTACCGTCGTGCTATCTCTTTCGCCTTTGAGCTGCCTTGTATACCACAATCGGTACTGGCTAGGCTCTTTTTTAGGTGAACAGTGCCGATTGCATAATGGCGATGTATAACTGTTATATCGGGTAAAAATTTAATCCGCCGTTCGCTTCCGCGCTTGCCGAAGTCAGGTACCTAGCTTGCCGACTTCAGCTTCCGTATATTAACAGCAATCTTTTCCCTACTTTCGTTTGCCGTTGCGCATCAGCAACACATCGATGTATTAGTCATGTCCCGGAAAATTGCCAACCAAATCATCCACAAGTCCTACCGTTGGCTCGTGGCCACGCGCAGCCGCCATCGGACTCTCATCCGCATCGTTATCTTTGCATTGCTAGTCCCTATTCTCCTGCAATTGGTTCTGGCTTACCTTCTGGGTGGCGACGCACGGCTTATTCCACATGAGCTGCAGAATGCGCACAACATTATGATCGTGACGGCGCACCCCGATGATGAGTGCCTGTTCTTCGCGCCAAGCATTCTGGGTGTGCTGGACAGGAATCGTGACATTAAGGGCGGGCTATTAGTCATTTCTGTCGGTAGGTAGTATTTTTAAATGCAGTTTCATCCGAGTTGTAATATGAACCTTGGCTGATAAACTGCGTTATCCAAATTAGGTAATAACAAGGGGATAGGTGAGAAAAGAAAGCGGGAACTCAAAGGATCATGTGATGCTCTCAGAATCGACCAGTCGAGATGTGAGGCATTAGACCACCCTGATCTTCAGGACAACCCTACAATCTGGTGGAATACGACTATTATCCAGTCCATTATCAAAGATTACGTCCGCAGGTGGGGCGTTAGCGCTGTGAGTCTGCTGTACCCTGGTGTTTCCAGATCTCAAGCAACTAATGGCACAATTAAGATTATCACATTTGATGAGAATGGCGTCTCTGGACACATCAATCACCGTGCAGTGAGCGCAGCTGTGAGGTGAGTACTAAACTACGAGCGTTTGGTTTTTGTTTCACCTTGGAACCCCTTAAACCCCGCTTACCTTTATGGCTGTTACTAGTGAGTATGTCGAAAGTGACAGCACGGCTCCGGTTGCTTATAAGCTCGTCACCACAATACTTCTCAGGAAGTATACCTTCCTGTTCGATCTCCCACTCACGGCCATGAAATTTGCAAGCCGGATTGTTGCTGCCTTCTTCTTTCCTTCTGCCCAGACGGACCCAGAACATAGGGGCAAAGCACTGATGGCCAACACATGGCACCGATACATCAAGACGCGCGACGCTTTTGCGAGCCATAGCAGCCAGTACTCGTGGGATCGCTATTTGTACATGGTGCTAAGTAGATACGTATGGTTCAACGACTTGGAAAGGATTCAAGGCGGAGCAATTTCGATACAATAGGGTTCGAAAATCTAGTCAGAGCCTGGCCCTGTTACCGTGGTGCGAGGACCGCTCTAGATTTTACGACGTGTAAATGATCAAACCCAATTTCGAAATGTTCGACGCACTCAACGCTAATAGCAGTTTCGACCAGGGACATGGCATCGAAACTTCGTCCACATTTAGGACGTAGCCAAATTGGTATCTGTCACGGGGATTTCATCCCATTAGCCTCAGGCTCTTGGCAAAAGCCAACCCATGAGTGACCGGCTGAAAAGATGCTTATTTATACGAGCTCCTCGGTCCCCTTCGCTTGTGGAGGATGGAGCATGTCACATCAAAGAAAACTGGGTCTGCTTCCTTTCACGCACTGGGCAGCAACAGCAAGCTGCCCACGGTAATTCCCGAGTGCTTGGGCGTGTCTGTGTGGCAGCGGTCACATTCAGCAGGGTAATTCAAGCGACCCGAAACTAGAACATGACTCGCTCATGATGTACATGCTGCCATCTTTTGTTACGCCCTTGCCAGTACCATAGCTTAGTTTCAGTCTATATTTTTTGATTGGCTGCGTTGAGGCAACGGCGCGGAGGAAAGGTTGCAGGAGGCTCGGCACCCGAGAGATCCGCCGACCGCAGTTTATATAACAGGCATTGACATCTGATTACCTATCCCAACGTCTCACTCAAATTATCCACCGGCGCCCGAGGAATCCTTACATCGGCGTTGGTGCAGTCAGCTGTCGTCATCTCACCGTCTATTAGTTGCGCTTGTATTTGCTCTGCCGAAGCATCCCCACGCAAACGATGCAATCCGACGCGCCGATCGTGGGGACAGGGACATTCTCGGTCAACCCCGTGCCGAAAAAGGCCAAGCATACCAGGGCGGGCGCGCGAAAGGCTAGGTCTGGATGCTTGATCTGGTATGTAGCAACACTTGTGCCACCTGTTTGTATCAGAGATCCAGTCGACTAACAGCACCTGCACTGAACTTAGCAAGTAAGGCATTTGTCCCATCCTGTCCTTCATAACGTGATTCCTCCTTCGCGCCATATGTCGCCGCCTCTGGACCCAGATGCTGACTGTCCTTGCAGAACTCGCCATGTGATATGCGGCGAGCGTAAACTTTTATGCAGAAGATTTACAAAACCCCAACCCAAGTGCGATGGGTCTACAGAAAACCAGCAGATCTGGAGACAGGCAAACAACACCGATTCTCTGCCACCTCGACGGCAATCCTTGCCGCTGGTGCATTTCACGCTGCCGGTCTCCTGGGACATATCCGGCACAAACTTGGAGAGACTCATGTTTCACCACGTACCCAAGTGTGTAATCCCAGACTTTAGTCCGTCTACGCCCTTAGCTAAGTTCTGGAGCACCTACATCCTGCCGCTGGGCTACTACTCTGACTCTGTTAAGCATGCTATCATCACCCTAGGTGCTGCCTACAGGGCCTTCTTGGGCGGCCCGCTGCCTGATACGCAGCCATATAACTCTGCAATGGCCCTAGAAGATTTAGTAATGAGGCACCACCGAAAAGCTGTTTCTGAAACCATCCGGATTATGGTCGATCTAACACCAGTAAATATTCGCATTACGCTCATTTGTTGTGTATTATTTATCTGTTTTGAGATTGTGGGAGGGCAATACAACAAAGCCATACAACACCTGAAGTCCGGATCAAAAGTCCTAATGTCACTCCATCAAGCTGCAATATCTAGCAAGGGCAACACTACATCAGTGTCACCTTGCGATAAGTCTTTTGCTAAGACAGTCCATAAATATTTCGGTCAACTGTACGATATTACAGACGTGTTTACTTCTATTAGGATAGATGTCTTAATGCTCACTAAAGCTAGCATTCTTCCAGATTTGTCCTTCTTCTCGCAACTGGATGCCAAAAACGACCAAAGCAAGCCATTAACAAGCGTTTACAATGCTCACTATCGTCTACACTTCGTAGAGCTCATGATGCTCAAAGCATTCGATAGCACCTGCAGCTCTAAAGACAGATTGCGGTCTGTTTTAACCGGGAAAAATAAGGAGCCGGTCTCTCTATCAGTCAGTCTAAACAAAGAAGAATGGGAAAAGTCAAGAGCGCATTTCAATTCCTAGTGCGCGCGCTTCGCAGCCCTCCAGGAGCGCCTGCCGGAAAACATAGCTGCAGCAGATCTTGAGGAGCTAAACGCGTTACGCTTTGCCCAGAAGAGGTGGGAATTGTTTCATACGCAAGACAGCCCTTTCTGCCTAAGGAAATCTGATAAGTTACAGCTCTACGCAATGATTAACATAGTAGAGAATATTGCAATCTCTAAGGATTATATAATGAGGCCGACTTTTTCGCTCAAGGCAGACTTAATTCCCATACTGGTCTACATTTGCAGTTTCTGCAAAGATCACAAGCTTAAGTAGAGAATTATAAAAGTTCTTCGCGCGATGAGACAAAGAGAGGGTATTTAGGATAGCTAGCAAATAGGCAATCTCTACAAGTTGTTCTTGCAGGCCAGTGTTACACCTACAAGCACCTAGGAAAAGGACGCCATACAAAAGGAGAGTTTGCTAGCTCTTACTAGAATAATGTTAAACCTCTTAATAACTGAGAGGGGATATGTAACAAAGTTTACAGTGCTAACTCTCCTCTGAGAACCTAGTAAAAGTAGGAATATAGAGTTAGAGACTTTTGGGTGGACTTCATTTTGTAGGTATTTTTGTTTAGATATCCCGGAAATGCTGGGCGAATTTGTTAATAGATAGTACCATTGGGGCCTGGAATTACTGATAGTTGAAATGAATGCAGAACCTAAACAGTATAATTGTAGCAATTTGAGGCGATAGGCTATTTTTGCAGATGGGCCTGGACTCGGGCTGAACACGGGAGCGCGGTCGGTGCTAAACTCACATAAACTTCTTGCTCTGTAAACTTGCAGTCAGTAGTGGGGTACACAGCATCATAAGCTGTTTTATATTAAGTCAGTCACAAGGTGTTCTATTAACAACAATTGGCAATGGTCATAAGAATACAAATACTACATGTTACAACTAACGGTAATAGCTTAGGCAGTAATAGTAACATGTCAGCCCCTTCGCAGCGCCTCTATTAGTGTTCTCGCCTCTGGAGGAATGCTCTCTGCCTCTTCTTTTAATAACAACTGTCTGTTAAGCTGCAATTCACAATAAATCCCTCTACTCTTTATGTAGATAACGTTAAAGACTTAACTCTTGCAAGATGACTGTTTTCTAGCAAAAGGTCTAAACAAAAAGAACATCTGAAAATTCCATATACAATTACATGCTACCGTACTAAATACTATCTCAAGACGATCTTAGAAGTTAATAATGATAATGATGATGTGTTTAACATCTAGAGTAAAAAGGGATGTACTAGGTAATACTGACATAGTTTATGCTAATCTATACTATTCTACAGGCTGCTGTCTTTACCTAACGTTCCTGTTTAATAAGTTAGGCATATTTTAGAAAAGAAATTAGTTACCTCTATCTATTTGTACAGAAGAGAGGCTCTCTGTATAGAACCTAGCAGAAAATCTATGCTTACTTTTGCTATATGTTAGTAGAGATACTGCAGGGTAGCCTTATAACTACACTTGCAGAAGTAGAAGAATACTAGGGTTTTATGTCTTCTGTAACTGCAGTAAAGTAGTACATCTTAGTAGGTAAATCTCTTGTAGTATACTGTAAAGTCTCTATAATGCAATCTTGCTGCATACAGCCTTTCTAGTAGGTACTAAGAAAGGTAAAGCTCAGGAGGCTTAGAATAAAGAACTATCCTAAGGTTAGCATACTGCTAAGGGCAGATTAATAGCTATCTTCTAGCAAAAGCCTAGAAATTAGCTGCTTTAGACTTCTGCTTTAAGTATACTAATGTAAGCTGTAGCTGTAATTCTGGGATTTGTTTGCAGGCCTCCTTAGTAAGAGCGTCTGCTTTCTTATTTCCTACTATTTCTGTATATCTAGAGTACTACTAAATATATACTCTGCTAAGTATTATCTAGCTTGTTTGTTCTCTTTATACTTAAGAGGTAGAGAGCTTACTAAAGGCCTTAAACTTAGTCTAGCTGCTTTTTAAGCTTTAGGTAATAAGTCTAACTGTAACTGTAAGGTTATTAAGGTAGATATAAACATTATCTACTATCTACACTATAAGAGACCTTATAGCTTCTAGTAGTTCCTAAAAAGCAGCTTGCGCTTCTATATTAAAGACCTCTATCTAGTAGCTAAGCAGCTCTAATCTTTAGAAGATCTGCTATATAGCCTAGTACTCTACCTAGTCTGCTTTAGTAGTAGTTCTGCTACTAACTAACATTTAGAAGCTATTAGTATAAATAATAATGTTCTACTTTAAGAATGTTCTTAGTCTGTCTATAAAGGTAATAGCTAGTTCTTCTTTAGTCTTCTTTAGTTTATAGCTAACTATGCTAAGAGCTGTATACTAGTTAGCTAAGTGCTCTTAAGGTAGTAGGTCTAGTAAGTTAATATATTTAGTATTTATATTAGTAAAGCTTACTATTTACTGCAGCCTTAAGTTTAATTTAGGTTTATCTCTAAGCCTTATTTAGAGGGGGTGTTATTTATTAAGGTAGTAAATTCTTACAGAGGCTTTATAAAGCTTTACATCTAGTATTACTTCTGCTAGTAGCAGGGCTGCTTTATACTATAGAATTAGTACAGGTGTTATTTTATATACAGAAAGTACAGCTCTAATAGCCTTAGCTTATGTAGTATTAAGTTAATAAAGTAGACTTTTAACTCTATTTAAGGTAATATGTTCGTTCTTAGTCTAGTTTCTGCTAGACTACTATGCCTCTAATGCATAGTATTAGATAGGTAGTATGCAGGAGGTTATAGTACAGCTGGCCAGGTGGGCTAGTGCGCCTTAGACAGTATTCTCTAGTCTCTATAGTCTGCTAATTACTTAGCAGGCTTTAGTACAGAGGCCTTTTATATAGTTCTTAAATATAAGTCTCTAGTTAAAGTAGATCTTAAGCTATTATAAAAAGGCCTCTTAATTAACAGTCTGAACTATATACTATCTTTTATTTAACAGTCTAATAGTTATTAGCAGGTTTTTATCTTTTGGTCTCTTAGTAAAGTAGATAAGCTTAGATTTGTTAGTATTAAAAGTAATTCTCTCTAATGCTCCTCATTCTTAAGCTTTATGCTATTCTTTTGCTAGTAGAATACAGTTATTCTTTAGTAAGGTTAAGCTTGCTATAATAGTAATGTTATTAGTATAGCTAAACTAAGATTGCTTTCTATATAGATAAATAGTACTTAGCTTAAATAAGGGTTTAATGTAAAGCATAAAGAGGATAAGGGATACAGGTAAGCTCTGTAGTAGCTTACACTTAAGGTTAAAAACGTCTTCTATCTCTCTATCTAGCCTTATTCTTACTCTTCTCTTAAGAATAAAGCTTAAGACCTACTGTATAAGGTTCTCTAGCTATCCTTAGCGTTAGAAGCGTTAGATTAGCCTTTCTAGTAGTATAGCGTTAAAGGCCTCTTTAATATTAAGTGTAAGTATAGAGGTAATAAAACCTCTTTACTAGGTATACTTAATATTGTAGATAGTAGCAGTAATAAGGTTGCTACATAAGTAAAGAGGGAGAGCTCTAAACTGTTAGTTATACAGTACTTAGTACTTAACTATAATTTAGGTAAGCCTTCTTATAATAAGTCTCTTTAAGCCTTTTCTAAGTAT
Organism: Colletotrichum tofieldiae; assembly: GCA_022836555.1. Taxonomy (NCBI): domain Eukaryota; kingdom Fungi; phylum Ascomycota; class Sordariomycetes; order Glomerellales; family Glomerellaceae; genus Colletotrichum; species Colletotrichum tofieldiae. The sequence goes on from BQXV01000011.1 coordinate 765,917, forward strand.
AAATAACAGCGCAATAGGTCTATAGAAGCGCAGGAGCGCTCTATCTCTCTTACCTAGCTTAAGTAGAATAACTAGAATAGCTTCTTTAAAACAGGTAAAATGCTAGCTCTTGTGTATGCATCTGCTGTAAAGTAAGAAGATAATGTTCTTAATAACAGGCTATGCTATCTTAAGAACGGTAGTTATAATTTTATTAGACTTAAGAGTAGTACTTTCTGTAGAGAAAATAGATGTTTGTACCTTATCTTTTGTAATATGTAGGAACAGAAGATTAGTCTTTAGGTAAAGTCTTAAGCTTTCTACTAGTATATCTGTAGAGATAGTAGTATTTCTGAGGAGAATGCAGGTAAACAGATCCTGCTTCTTCTTTAGTTATAATATAAGTGTAGTTAGATTGCTTCTATCTTAGAGTAGAGAGGTCTAAAAGGATTCTGTAGCTTTATGCTACCTAACTATTTTAAATATGTCTTTACTAGTAGAGGCTGTAGTAATCTTTCCTCTCTAGTATAAGTCCTTAGAGTGCTGTAGCTAATAGAGAAAGTTCTGTTTTAGAGCGTCCTCCTTATTTTGCTCTTATTAACAATTTATTCCTAAAGTGCAGAGTCTTACTATAGTTACTCTCTTAGTTGTATAGGCTTAGTGTTTGTACATATAGTTCTTATCCTAGTACAGCCTTCTAGGTTCTCTGCTAAGCGTGCGCCTTATAGAGGCTGTAAGTGCTTCTTTAAGGCAATCTGTAAGCTGCTGTACTAACTAATCTAACACCTGTAGACCTCTTGTGTTACTTATAGTGTAGTACATAGGTTGTACGTTTTACCTAAGGATGTTAAGAAAGAGCTTCTTATCTATTATATTAAGCTAAAACCTCTCTAGCGTTAGGTTAGATAGGTTAGCTAGAGCTAAGAGGATTCTGGTAAGCAGAGTTTTATAATCTAAGGTTGTATGTAGAGACATTTCTATACTAGTAGATGCTTTATAAAAACTGCTAGACGCTTAGGCTAGATCTAGTGTGTTACTGCCCTTATGTATAGCTTTACCTATTAGTAACAGAAGGATAAGGCTAGTAGCTTCTGCTCATTCTACTAGATCCTTAGTATTAGAAGAGCTTCTAGACTTAGGTTACTAGGTCTAATAATAGAGGTTAAAATTACCTGTAACTAACACTTATTCTTAAGGTTTAAGTTACCAGACTGTTATAATATTTCTAACTGCTTAGCTAGGTTGTAGTATGCTACAAGAGGCATTATATACATTAATAACTATAAGGATTTCTTATGTTTCTAACAGAAGCTATAAGAAGAGCAGGTTAGTAGATAGATTAGATAGAGGTTATATTTATACACTCTGTAATTCTGTTTCTCTATAGAGATAAGTAAGCACTCTAGATCTATCTTTAACCTAGTTATTTACTAAGGTAAAAATCTTAAAACCTAAGTAGTATTTAGTAATTCTTCTCTCTTTTGAGCAGATAGTAAGCTCTTATAGTAGCAGTATGTTAACATAAGCTGTATAGGCTAGATTTAGTACTGTTTTATATATAAGTAGTTATCTAGCTACATTTACCTGCATAATCTGCAGGGCTCTAGAGAGCTACATTCTCCTAATGTCTCTTATTAGCTTAGTTACAATCTATCTCTTCTCCTTCTTCTTAGGATTAGTAATATAACTGCTAGGTTATAAATCTCTATAATCTCTCTCTCTTAGCTTAAATAGCCTGTAGTTATACCTTGTTCCTTCTCTAGACTACGCTCTTTACTACTTTTAGCTTAATAAGGTAAGTTATATTAAAGGTAGCATAAGGCTTGTTATATAACAGATACTTAAATAGGCAGTTATAGCTATTATAGCCTTTAGTACCTCTACAGAGTGCCTAGTGTTAGTTAGCTATATAGAGAGGTAAGCTGTATTTAAGGTATCTCTTTCTTTTAGTATACGTTCTTTTGTTATAAAAGCTACTGCAGTAGTAGCATTAGGGAGATCTCTTCTTCTTTAGAAACTGCAGGTTTATAAAAACGCTAGCCTCTATTAAATAGAGGCACCTTAGTAGTTACCTTACAGCTTCTGCCTTAAATTAGGCTATTACTGTACCTAGTCTTTTAGCTTTATCTTTTTTAGAAAAGTATGCTTTCTTAAGCTTAAGTTTTATTATAGCCTAGATCTCTTTAAGAAGCTTCTTAGTTATAATTTCTAGCTTAGTATTAGTTAGCAGACAGTATCTAGTGTAAGAGATGTTTGTAATATAGACCTAGATCTAGGTATTATGCTGCTTAATAGCTTCTGCTTAGAGAAGGGTAGCAATCTGTTCTCTATTATCTAGCAGGATTTTTGTTCTATCTGCTAATAACAGTAGGAGTACTAATCCTATCTTTATATAGTTAATCCTCTTAAGAGCTTCTTAAGCTTAAGAACTTAGCTTTTCTTAAATAAAGGTGTATATATTATAGGCTCTCTTATTATAAAGCAGACTTTTAGGTAGCAGATATATAAAGATGCATAGGTCTTTTAAGGCTGCCCGGTTTACAGCTTGTTTTACTAGCATTAGTTTATAAAGTTTTCTAGTAAGTAGCTAGCTTACTACTGTTACATAAAACTAAACTTAAGGTAGCTAGTTCTAAGCTATATATAAGAAATGCTCTTAGAAACCTAGAGCGGACTTACTAGGTTCTATACTAACAGCATGTATAAACCTTACTAGACTACATTAGTATTAGTCTGAACGCTTCTTCTCCTTCTAAAGCTCTCTTTCTAAGAATTTAATCTTTCTTAAGCAGTCTTTTAGGAATTGTTCCCTCTTAGCATTCTGTTATAAGAGGTTCTAGATAAGATTTAAGAGCTTGTTAATCTCCTCTTTAAGCTTAGCATTATCCTAGTAGCTAACTTGCTTAACTACTCTAACCTTTGCAGTCAGTTTCTAGATACATCCCGACCGTTAAGATGTACTAGTGTCCCTATGGACCGTAATTAATAGCCTAACATCTAGAGAGACAGCCATAATAGTAGGATTCAGCTCGCGTGGGCTGATAATAAGAAATAATAGTGCGGTAGGCCGGAGCCCTCTATGGTCTTAACAGCTACTAACAGTGGGTACCTTGTGAAGAGAAAGTTCTGTGGCGTTGCCTGTACAGCAGGTAGACCAACAGCTGTTGGACCCACTTTCCGATGGCTGAGTTTAGTCACGTGACCCGACCACTGCTGGCCCAACCGCTGTTATTTAAACTTTCCAAGAATCCCAAGGGATAGATAGATCTTGCACAATACACACTCGATTATTGTTGAATAGTAGAATAGCCCATGGGCATCAGTATATTGTATGTGGTCTAGCTATTCTCAACTGCCCTACCGCGCGCGCAGCCCTTTTGGCAAGCTCCGTGAGTGCCTCAGGCTGCTGGCAGCGCGCGATCCGGCGTGTTCCGTGATCGCCCGACTGCTGCGGGGCGCGGGCCGCTCGCCGGCCACTTCGTGCCGCCTGCCGGGCACTTCATACGGCTGGCGGGCACTTCGTGCCCTCCATACGCTCTATTATTCGACAATTATCCCATCAATTCTACTGCGTAGTTTCCAACAACATTCCCCCAGCCGATTGCTCCACATTATCACGCTTCGAGCTGTTTCAACAACTGTCACGAGATATCGAAAGCGTTAATTTCTGCCCGCAGTTAACAGCGACATATTTATGACAACAACAGAACCTGTACTGAAAGACGGGCTGGAAGTATCCTATGGCGCCTATAGCTATGACAAGGACATACCAAGTCGCCTTGCTCCTGGTATGTATCGAGTCCCCCAATACCTATAACAAATCGTCGTTGCGGTCGTATCGCCCTACATGCGAAATTATTTACAAGCAACTTATGCTCAGTTTTATCACACACATGTTGTGCAGAGATTGGCGATGGGAATCCCTGCTATTTGTGCCGATCCACCACCACCACTAGAATATAGGCATCTCAATCTTAGAAAGCAGCACATACGACCATACCCACTGGAGAACTCGGGATCCCGTCCGCTCTCCCATAGATAAGCCAGTGAGGGCCGGATTAGTAGTTGGGTCGGTGACGACCAGCGAATACCTGGTGTTGTATGTTTTGTTTTTATACTCATAGACTTTTGTCATTGACATCTGTCTGTCTGTCTGTATGTTTGTTACGTGCTGCCAAACACACATTTGAGACCTTGCACGCGAGCTGAGACTGTCCACCTAACTATTTCCCTACTGATCTTGCTTCAATTGATGCGATGCAGTGACATAGAGCTGGCTGACAACAGTACTTGGCTGTGGCAACTCCTCAGTGGGATACTAATATAACTCGCGTAGCTGAAAATCGGAGTTTAGTGAAGATGAGTCCTCGTCAGTATGACCTGGAACACTAGCAAATTCGGTGTACACGGCTTCAATAACACAATAAGTGATGAATGTAAATTGAGAAATGACGACCAACTACCATACCTGTTAAGGTCACCATCAGAACTTTAGTATCTTGGAATTAATACAACCGAAAGTATATGAATCAGCTTCTCTTTGCTGAGGTTATACTAGTTAGAAGCAAGAGGGTATTTTAAGGCGTTTAACCCACTAATATACCCTATTCGCAGAAGGATTGCTTGATGACCAGACCATTACGCGCAGCGGCGACAGCAGCCCTTCTCCAAATTCTCATAGATGGATTGATACAATGATGTTGAACAGCGCGTGGGTAACGGATGGAGGAGAACGTTGGATCTCACGCGATCCTTCGTAGGGGGCCATCCGTTGTTTGGGGTGGGGGCCTACACATACCCATGACTGCCTTTTACCAGTAGCCCCTGCAATCTGACGGCCATACATGGCTTCGTGGACTTCTGACAAGATGCCACGCACGAAATCATAAACCTACAATCGGGATCGACTTTGCTCTTGTGAAAAGGAAATGTTATCGCAGATCAGCATAAAAGTAAGCCGTACATGTCCTTGTTACACCCTTCACATTGGCTTACCTTAGTCCAACATGAGGGATTGCATTGCTCTCATAGAATCAGGCTGCACGGAGCATATATATTGCGCTTTAAATACGAGGCTCTCGAGCTGGGGGGTCGGACTCGGTCCTCAGTGGTGAAAAACCCCTGCAAATCTAGGCGGCAACTAGGTGGGCGCGATCCTTCTGTGTGCTTGGCATTAACACAGCCGAGTTTAGTTTCTCAAATCAAACATTGCCATTCCCTCTCCATGGCCTGGCAACTATAATAATCACACATCGTCATTGGGCTATTCCAAGAAATCGCGCAAGTGCGATGGGCGGTCTGGATCAGGCGCAAGGCGAGCCTTAATTCAGCAACACACCTCAAAAATTGGCACCCGAGGAGCTTATTCTCTATCCTCCTCTTCTTTAGTAACAAACGCAGGCACATTGATACTGCAGAGAAATCATCCTTGTATTTTTTTCCAATTTGAGCAAAAAACCACAATTCCCTTCGACCCACTTTCGGAGACAGCTCTTCAGCAAAAAGTCAAAGAGATGTTTTCTCATCATCCTCCCCATCTCCATGATTTGACGTCAACTGAAGCTCAAAGGGGAGATCCCGAGTGCGATAAGTCTCCTGATGCTTCTGCCGTCGGTCGACCAGGTAGTGGAGCCGAGTCCGCTGGGCTATCGACTCGCAATACTGACAGCCGAGTATATGCAGAGGCGCCGATTGCGTCGCGTCCGGAAAATTTGCCCTCTCCGTCAAGCGCCGGTATGCCTCATGGGAATATAACTGTCAAGCGAAAACCTGTGGCCGATACTGCGAGGTACGTCCGGGGCGAATACAAGACCTTACCTACATCATTCGCCTTCGACGAGACGACCAGCACCACCTCTCCAAGTCCAACACCTGTGCAACGGAAAGTTAAGCCGTTGTGGAGAATATGGAGTCTAGAAGTCGTGTGCATCCTGCTAAGTCTTTCTGCATTTACCAGTAAGCTTCTCTGTTATGTTCATTGAGTTTATTCCTCAGTTGCCCGTCTCTTTACTCACGCATGGACCTCACCATTCGCAGTCATCGTTGTCGTCCTCCAGAACTACGACCAGAAGCCCTTGCCTGATTGGCCTCTCAGCGTCACTCTGAACTCTTTCCTTGCCTTCTTCACCACTATCGCCAAAGCTGCATTCATGGTCCCCGTTTCAGTAGCGATAAGCCAGACTCAGTGGACCTGGTTTCTTCGGGAGCGACCGCTCCACGATTTCCAGGTTTTTGACCAAGCAAGCAGGAGTCCCTGGGGTGCCTTGGTACTGCTGCGCCGGGTTGGTTACCGCCACTTTGTCATTCTTGGAGCTTTCTTGATGATTGTAAGCACCTTGACCTCTCCAGTTACGCAGCTAGCTATCGATTACCCTGTGTGGGATGTTGTGGCACCCGAAGGAATGGCTATGGCCCCGGCTATTCGCCATATCAGATCGCCATTGGATAGACTTGATAAGAGCTCAGACCGAGGAATTTTGATGGCCACGGTTTCCGACGATACCGGGTACAAGACTCCCATTCCCCCAATCGCGCCCTTTTGCTCAACCGGCAACTGCACGTTCGACAGATACTACACCCTGGGTGTCTGTCTTAAGATGGTCAATATTACGTCACTGCTACAAACTGAAGAGTTCGACGGCCTAGAACAGTTGGATGTGCCTATTAAGGGGAGTGTTTTCCCTGGGGACAAGGTCTGGAAGGCGTCACTCCCGGGCAATCATGCTCTCGCTCATCAGACGTCAATGGCAATGTCGACAATCCTTCTGAACGGGAGTGATACCTTCGCTTTCAAAGACGATGCCGCCCTATCGCAGGCGAGGGTTGCGTCATTCGCATTGATTCACACCTCTCCAGTCGTCGAAAACTACACGTGGTGGGATCAGGCAACGACTCCAAGCGTGGAAGACATGCTAGCTGCCATCGGTGGATTCCAATACGAAGCCTGGGAAATGCTCTATTATCTCTGCGTACAGTCCTACGACACGAAGGTAACGATGAATGTTCCCACGACCCAGCTCGTCGATTCCTGGGCAGAGCCGGTCGATGAGAACAGTGGTTTCTTCTTAGACACGGCATGTCTGTCTATATTACACGACAACTTCATAACATGCTATTCTAATTCTTCTCGGTGGAATGAGACTCTTCATCTCAAAAGTCCGATTCGAGGCCCTCTGGAAGAAGATGGGTCTCCGTTTGGGGACAAGGGGGAATTCACTGCCAACTATCGAGCCATGGAATTAATGGCTGATGAAATGGCAAGAGGCATGCAGGGCTATATAACGACGCCATATGACTCACCGGAAAAGACAGACGCCTATATAGCCGTAACAGGGAGGGAATTCGCACAAAATCTCTTCCCGATTGTGTTCCGACAGGATACCATTCTTGATCACTCTCTTCGTCATACCCTCGTTTCTAACCTCTTCACGAATGTTGCCACGAGCCTGTCGTCGCAGTAAGTGGATTCTGTATTGCCTCCAGCTCAGCTAAAACTTGGCTTCTTGTCATGTATCTAACCCCCGAGTCTCAGCATGCGTGCCAGCAAGCCTAGAAAGTATACCCAGTACGCTTTCAACGTCACGGGACAAGCCTGGAAGCAGGCGTCCCATGTCCGTATAACTTGGGGATGGATCTCGTTCCTGGCCGTCGAAATCTTAGTTGCGGCTGTATTCCTCGTCCTCACCATCGCCAGCCAGGCCCTTACTGAAAGCCGAAACGGTACATCAGAAGGTGACCAAATCGCGTTCCGGGACGTCAAAGACTCGTCGCTGGCGACACTTGTGGCTCTCAGTGACGATTGTCGTGTTGCAGCAGGCGGTGGGCTTCGATCCGCACAGAATCTAGTATCGACGGCAAAAGAGCTCCAAGTCAGATTGGAAGGAGATGAAATTGTACGAGTGAAGCAGGATCCTGTGGAATTTCGGTACTGAACAGGTCTGGGAGTTTCGAGGAGTTGGATTCTTCCAAAAAGCATAGATCTCCTGTTGTGTGTGTGGGCATTCAGAAGTAGACGACCGGAATAAATCCCATCCCCCGGAAAACTACCTGCCCGTGCCCCCATTCGCGTCTGAACCTTCAGAGACATGTTTTCTGTTATAAATGTCATTCGTGCCTGCGTCCTACTCGAGAAAGCGTTTGATTTATCTTGGGTCACGTTGACGGCAGTGCGTAAGCTGGTTCTTGGGCTACTCCATAACCTCAGAAGATGATCATTCCTTCCACTGGCTGCGAGAAAAGTTGTTTTACAGCAGAAAACGGTAAGATGTCGATGTTCTGCCAAATTTCGAGTGACTGCCTAAAGGTCAAAAAGTAACAACCACCCTGTGTTGTCATAATTCGAAGAAAAAATAGCACGACCTGGTTTCGATCCAGGGACCTCTGGGTTATGAGCCCAGCGCTCTACCCCTGAGCTACCGTGCTGAAATCTGTGGTGGGGTGAATCCACATACAATGTGGACTACTCTGGGCTTAAGATACCGCGGGCCTAGTTCACTACTAGGCGCAGTAGGGGATGGACTACGGACTACTTGATGACTCGAATCTGTTGACCAGTTTTGCTATTTTCCACCATCTCAGTTTGATAGAGATTGTGACGGCTCAAGTTATGATGTCTTGATTACCTTGCAATGGTTCGTTTTTTTGTTTTAGAATCTAGTAAATCGAGCCGCTGATGAGGTTTGTCAAGCAAAAGTGCAATGCGGCCGCTGACAAATGGCGAAGACGACCTCTTTGGTACCTAATCTTTCAGTTACTTTCTCAAAACACGGGTGACCGTCTTCTCATGAGACTCAAAATGTTTAGCATGCTAGCAATGAGTGAGGCGTTTTAATCGCCAGCTGGGTCTCGTTGTGGCTACTCTTCGAATATGCCTCCATGTTTGACTAACTGTTCCCTGTCCCCGCCATCTAGTCGCTGGTGGATACCCGGTCCTGGCCGGGACCGGACGTTGAAAGGGATGAAATCGCAACTTATTCTAGACGCCACTCGATCGGATGGTAGTACCTGAGGGCATCGTTATCCGAAGTGAGGCTACCGGTGGAGATAAGTTGTCTTGCAAATTAAAAATTTAATGGCGCGAAACCACCACGTGCCTACCACGTTGCAGCAGCTATGAGTGGATAGAAACTGCGATTTTGGTTTCCGTATATTTTAACGTAACACACTAAGATAGGGTTTTCGAGCTTGTTTAATATGATTAAGATATTGTTTAGAGACCACGAGGCTTTGAGAAGAAGCAGGTGAAGATTTGGCATATAGGCAGCGTGGGCATACAATCTCTTTTCTTTATAAGGCAACTAAAGTAACCATCATCGTTCGTTGCCTGATTCTTTTTTCTTTTTTAAGGAAATAAAAAATGACGAATCTCTCCCTCCGTCTTTTATAATAGAAAGAAATTGAGTTTTGCCTTATAATCCGCCCCGTTCATTCTTTATCTTATGCTACCTCGAGTCACAAAAATAGGAGAAAAAATAAGAAACAAAAAGAAAAGAGAACACCCCCCCCTTTCCCCAAGCTTTCGCAGGCATGTAAACCTTCGCACCATCCAGAGTTTTTCATCAAAAGCCCCTAATATCTTATATCGAGCGTAAAAAGCCAATTTCCTTCCAGTATTTAATATACTTCCGAGCCAGCTCGGGTTTGATGGGGCCCTGTGCAGCCAGGGTACTTGAGTGCTCACAGGCTTTGGCGGTGTCCAGGATGAGCCCGCCGCACGACATGCGCGGGAAGTGGTCCTCGAGGAAGTCCGCCAGCTTTACGGCCGGGTTGACAGTATCCGACAGAGGAGAGCGTCGCACGCGGGTGAGCCATTCGGCCATTGGGAGGAGCTTGTCCGATGGCACGCCGATGGCCTCCGCCAGAACAGCCGTCATCTCCTTCCACGGCTGGGTTACCGGATTGTCAATGTGGTAGATGGGATATGGCGCGTTGTCGGCGAGGACAAGGTCCGCGACCGTGCCGGCGACCACATCGACGGGGCACCACAGCAGGACCTGGAGGTTCGGGTCAGTGAGTCGGCTTTACTTGAATCGTTTAGTAGATACTGCAGTGAAGGGAAACTTACTCCATCCAGATCCGGAAAGGCCGAAAGTGTTTGGGACGACTTGACAAGGAAGCAGAAATGCTCGACCGGGTTCCAGTAGCCGCTGGTCGTGGATCCTGCGATTTGACCTATGCGCGCCGTCATGGTGTGGAAGCGGTCGGGATGCTTATGAAGGGTCTCGTCCAGGATCCTCTCGCACGCAAGCTTGGCGTCGCTGTAGCCCGAGGGCAGCACCGACTTGATCTCGGCCCTCTCCTCTGGCGCGCGGGCCTGTCCAGTCCAAAGGGGATAGTGGCCGACGACAGCGATAGAGGAGACAAACAGGAGACTGATCTTCTCACCGGCAGCTAAGGTGGCGGATGCGGCGGCCGCAAAGTCCACGAGGTTGCGGAGGGCCCGGAACTGATTCTCAAAGCCCCGGATGGGACGCGTCGCGCTCATGGGCCAGGCGCTGTGGACGATGTGCGTGACGGACCGGACAAGTTGCTCATAATCGTTTGGCGGCAGCCCCAATCCCGGTTTGGACGTATCCGCCTCGACGACTTGGAGCTTCGCAAGCTCGGCGTCGCTCAGAGAAATTCCCCTGCTTGTGAAGGCCTCGATTTGCTTTTCTCTGGGCAGCCTGCCACTGCTGCTCGGTCGGTTCAGACACACCACCGCAGAAACGCCCGGTTGCCGGGACAGGTGCGCGACGAGGTGGGATCCCAGGCTGCCGCTGGCCCCCGTCACAAGCACCACCGTGTGCGAGGAAGTGCGAGACGGCGAGGCGTTGGGAAGGGTGAAGTTGGCCGAGTACTTTTGGACCATTGCCTCGACATCGGCCCCACGCGCGGACAGGTCTGTTGTCAAGTTCCGGGCCAGAGGCCTTGGGTTGATGGGCAGCCTGTTCTGCTGCGCCCTACTCGCCATGGCGATGAAGACTCTCTGGATGTCCGATTCGGCCAGGTATCCGTCAGTCCAGTCGACGTGGCCGAAGCCGACGGCGTGGCAGGCCTTCTCCCAGCGGGTCTCGCGGGCGATGGCGTGGTTCCTCCCGTCCTCGAATAACCACCAGCCCTCGAAAAGGCCAAAGACGACGTCGACCCAGGACAGCGTCTCCGTCATCTCGAGCATCATGGCGAACCCATCTGGACGCAGGAACTTGCGTGTCTGCTCTAGCGACCTCTCCAGGCTGACGGTGGCGTGGATGGCATTGCTTGCGATGACGACGTGCTGGGTGCCGATGAGGTCGTCCGCAGGGGCCTTTTCAATATCGTGAACGCGGTATTTGACAAAGGGGTAGTCCCTGAACTTGCTCCTCGCGGCCGCCACGAAGCCCGGAGAGAGATCCGTGAATGTGTACTCGACGGGCACGTCGAGGCTGGCCAGGAGAGGGAGCATCCACTTGGTCGTGCCGCCGGTGCCTGCACCCATCTCGAGGATCCGTAGCATCCCATCGGCGCCACCGTGGCCGCCACGGGGAATGTTGGAAACCAGGCGGCGGAGAAAATCGGCCATCATCTTGTACGAGAGCATGTTCAGAGCGGAGTCGCCGTACAAGGCCGCGACGAGGTCTCTTCCCTCGCTGGACCCGAAGATGACCTTGACACCGTCCGTCTTGCCGGTGATGACGTCTGCGAGCTTGGTCCCGGCGTAGTGTGTGAGCTTGTTGGCGATGGCGTGGTCGGGGAACCGACGGAGGAGGTCCTGGAGAATCGCCTGGCTGGACTCGCTGGGAGCTGCCACGGCTGTCCGGGTAATCTTGTCACCGACGACGTCGATTAGACGGCCGTCTTCCTCGAGCATCCGGTACAAGTGATCCACAAGCCTCTGCTGGCTGGGCAATCCTGTGATGCGATCTAGACGCTGGCCCGGCTTGGCCTGGGCGATAAAGCACCCTAGCTGCGCGAATGCTTCCACCGTCAAGGCGACACAGAGCCGTGTCTGCTTCGGGTAGACCTTATCCAGGTATCCCTCACACCCGTGGTCCGCGATAAAGCGGTCCGTCTGGCGCTTCGTCTCACCAAATGCGTCCAGGACCGCCTCCATCGGGAGGTCAAGAGATCGGCCCGAGGAACTGGACTGGACCTGGACCGGCGTCGACGACGGCAGAGGCGTATTCTTGGCGGCCGCAGGTTTGGGCGCCCGTTTCCCGTCGATCTTAGACACAAATTCTAGCACGGTAAGGTCTTCAATTGAAATGTCTTCCGCGAAATGCCGGTCGAACCGAGTCGCAACGTCCGATCTCAGCTCCGACGAGAGCAGCGAGTCGATGCCCAAATCGCGCAGAAACTGGTCAGGAGAGATGTCGCTTTTCTCGATGCCGAGAAACTCTGCCAGAAATTGCTCAATATCCCAGCCGCTGTCCGAGCTGGCCGTCAGTGGCGTGCCGGGGTCGGAGTCGGTCTGAGACCCTGACCCGGCGGAGCTCGCCGTATTATCCTCGTCCCCGTCGCCGTCCTCGTCCTCTTGGGCCGCGTTGGCTGGCGTCCCCGTGACGGTCTCGATGGCGGCGACCATCTCCCGGAAGCTGTTGATGTCCATGAGAATCTCGGCGGGGAACGAGCACTTGAACTCTGACTCGATCTCTCGCGCCAGCTCCATGCCCATGAGGGAGTCGATTCCGAGGTCGGCGGGCGTTGAGCTGTGTTTGATTTCGCCGGAATCCAGGCCGCACATGATGCCAAGTAGTCTCCGGCACCTTTCTGGAACGTCCGACCGGGGCGCGCTGGTCTTCACCGTCTGGTTTGCTCGTGTGGCGGAAGGCTTCTTGGACTCTGGCTGAAGTGCGACAACTGCCGCCGGCGCCGGTGTCGGGGCCGTCTGCTGACTCCCCGGCGTCATCCTGGAAAGCAGCTTGCTCATAGAGAGCTTCGGCACCCGATGATAATCAATCCCCAAGATGACTTCCAACAGGGTACCTCTTGCGGCATCGAAGACAAAAATATCCGTCACGTAGCCTTTACCATCGGCCGCCGTCTGGTGGTTTGCGAACACGTCCCATTTCTCCGGCCGCTCGTCCAGTTCCGACGGGTAAGCCGGGGAGCGCATCCACCCCTCGAAGCCGTTGGCAATGTACATATCTGCTGCATCCGTGTCAGTCATGCAGTTGACCCAGATACCACCGACCTGACTGAAGCAGTCGGAGAGGTGGGTGTCGATCCAGGTCTTGCCGGCATGGCGCTTGACAACACGGCCCGCGGACTCTCCATGGCGCCCGACGAGCTTCTTCAGGCCCCGGTATTCCGCCCCGTAGTCCACCACGTCGGCGAATGCGGTGTAAACGGCACGACCCTGGATGCAGTCGTCGACCTCGTCGGACTCGAGCAGTCCCTTGCATCGGTCGTGAGGGACAAGACGTCCCAAGCGGGCGAACTCCGCCTGGTAGTTGCTGTCCGACCTCGCTCTCCACACGACACGCCCCGTGACGCACACGGTGGGGGTACCGGGGCCGTTTGCCTTGGAACTGATGATGCTGAATTTCCAGTCATGGAAGTCCTTGCCCGTGACTTCCACTTCCAGGCGGACGACCTTGGATGGGTCCACGCAGATGGGCGCTTGATTGCTGACGCCCCGGATCTCAGGCAGGAAACCTGACCCCAGAAGGTCTGGCTTCAGGCTGCTGATGGCCTCGACCGTCATGTCGACTTCCAGGGTTGCCGGACAGATGGGGGCTGTCCTCGCAATGGTGTGGCCGGACACGAAGCTTTGGTATTCCGGGATGTCGGTATTGATGACGAACGTGGCCCGACGCCGGCTGTCGTCCTGGTACCCCTGGAAGGAAAGGAGCCCCTTGGGAAGCTCTGATGTCAGGGCTTGTTCGACCGGGGCGGGGAGACTCTTTTGAGAGGCCTTGACCTGAACCCAGTGACGAGACTTTTCGAACTGGTACGGCGGCAGGAAAACGGGCTGGTAGTCTTGCGCCTGGGACGAGTGGTGAGCCCAGAACTTGACCGGCACACCTTCCTTCCACAGCGCCGACGTGTTGTCCACGAGGTTCTGCCAGGCGTTGTCGGTGTTGATGTTGACGGCCTGGAAGTGAGAGCCGGCGGGCGAGCCGAGGGCCTTGTTCACCATGGTGGTTATGGTGGAGCTGGTGCCGGCCTCGAGGAACACGCACGACGGAAACCGCTTGGCGAGGCGCTGCACGGCGTGGTCGAAAAAGACTGGGTTCCTCATGTGCTCCGGCACAAACGAGGCGGTCAGAGGGCCGTGTGACGCATCCCTGGTCGACCTCTCCAGGTAGATCTCGGGAGTTTTGAAGGAGAGCCCCTCGCCTACGAGCTCAAGGTCCCTCCACAGCGGCTTGACTAGGGCGGAGTGGAAGGCGTTGGAGACGCTCAAGCGCTTGGTACGGAGGCCCGAGAAGGACGACCCCCGAGAGAGGGCGTCCTGGAGCCGATCAACGGCCGCCGTGGATCCTGCCAGAGTGAAGCTTCTGGGACCGTTGTAGCATGCGATGTTGGCCATGTCTGACTCGTCACGTCCAGCGTTGACGTCGGCCAGCAGCGCCTCGACAACCGGCAGCTCGGCTTCAATGGCGAGCATGGCGCCGCAGTCACTGCCCCAGAGATCTCTCACGACCCTGGACCGACCCGCGACCAGCTTGACGGCATCCTGCAAAGACAGGGCGCCAGACACGCAGAGAGCGGTGAGCTCGCCGAAACTGTGGCCCACGACGGCCGCCACTTCGACTCCGCAGTCCATCCAGACCTTTGCACACGAATACTGCATGGCAAAGAGCATCGTCTGGAGCTTGACCGTGTCCTCGACGGGGTCCCGCCGGAAGATGTCGGGATATATTCCCTCCAGGCCCAGAGACGTGATGACCGAGTCACACTGCTCGAGGTAAACGCGCAGGGCGTTGACCGAGTCGTGCAGTCGGCGACCCAAGCCCACAAACTTGGAGACTTGGCCACCGAAGCACAGCACAACGGGTCTCTCTTGCTGCGTTGCAAGGGCGGGGATACTCGCGTCGGCCTTGGCGAGCCTGGAGACGGTAGCCTCGAGCTCATCGACAGAGTCGCACGTCAGGACCACACGACGGGCCAGGGCCGGGTTTGCCTGGCGGGAAGACGCGAAGGCAACATCGGCGAGAGAAGGCCGTGTCCAGCCGACGTGAGCCTTGGGCTTGAGGAAAGACGCGAGTCTTCCACAAAAGTCCCGAATGCTGCGGTCGTCACTCCCATAGAAGCAGAAGGGCTGCTTCAGGGACGCGGGCGCGGCAACTGCGCCATCACCGCCTCTGCCGCCCCGGCCCGGGCGCTGCGTGACGACCATGGCGGCGTTGGACCCCGAGGCGCCGTAGTTGTTAATGAGCGCCGCCCGGAAGTCGTCCATCCAGGGAAGTAGGCTCGTCGGCACCTGGATCATGTCCGACGGCGACACCTTGATGTGCGGGCTCATGGTCTGGAAGCTGGCCTGCGGCGGGATGTAGCCGCGGTTGATCATGAGGATGACCTTGATGAGCGACATGACGCCGGACACGGACTCGGTGTGGCCGATGAGGCCCTTAATGGACCCCAGGAACAGCGGGCGGCTGCGGACTGCCGAGCCGCCGAGGACGTCCAGGACGGAGGAGTACTCGGCCGGGTCTCCCACGGGCGTACCGGTGCCGTGGGCCTCGACGACGGTGATCTGAGAGGGTTCGAGGCCGGCGCGGCGGGTGGCTATGTCGAAGAGCGAGGACAGCGACGGCGCGTTGGGAACGAAGATGGGCGTGCAGTTGCGGTTCTGGGTGACGGCGGTGGCGGCGATGCAGCCGAGGATCTGGTCGCCGTCGGCGATGGCCTGCGTCAAGCTCTTAAGGAAGACGGCGGCGACGCCCTCGCCGCGGCAGTACCCGTCGGCCTTTGCGTCGAACGGCTTGCAAGGGCCGGTCGGGCTGAGGAAGGAGGCGCCGGCGAGGTTCTGGAACCACAGCGGGTTCGTGATGATGTTTGTGCCGCCGGCCAGCGCGGCCACGCACTCGCCCGCGAGGATGGCGTTGCAGGCCAGGTTGACGGAGACTGCGGACGCCGAACAGGCCGTGTCGAGCGTCATGCTGGGCGCCTCCCAGCCAAAGTAGTGGCTGACCTTGCCGGCGATGAAGCTCCGCAGGTTGCCGGTGGCGGAGAAGGCGTTGGCGGCGTGGCAGGCGATGTTGTTCTCGTAGTCGGTGGACACGACACCGATGTAGCAGCCGACCCTCTTCTCCCTCTG
Organism: Colletotrichum tofieldiae; assembly: GCA_022836555.1. Taxonomy (NCBI): domain Eukaryota; kingdom Fungi; phylum Ascomycota; class Sordariomycetes; order Glomerellales; family Glomerellaceae; genus Colletotrichum; species Colletotrichum tofieldiae. Next base: position 782,118 of record BQXV01000011.1, read on the forward strand.
GGGACCCGGCTTGCTGAAGTACCCGGACTGCTCGACGGCCTGGTAGGCCACCTGGAGCAGCTGCCTCTGCTGGGGGTCCTGGGACGCCGCCTCTCGAGGGCTCTTTTTGAAGAACCTGTGGTCGAAGGCGTCCGGGTCGCGGATGAAGTTGCCGAACCACTTTCGCTCCGGGTCCACGTCCCGCCAGGCCGTCCGGAAGTCGATGCGATCGGGCGTGACCTCGACGTGCTGGGATTCGGCCTTGCAGAGGAGGTCCCAGAGCTCATCAACGTCGTCTGCGCCGGCGACTTTGCAGGCCATGCCCACCACCGCAACGTAGCCGTTGCCGTTGCCTTGGGTTTGGGGGTACGCCTGATGAGACTTTGGCGACGAGGAGGGGGAGGAGGTGGTGGACGATCCCATCTTCAGATCGGCGACATGTGTCAACCTCTGTGACAAGCGGCTGGAGAAGGACGGCGGGATGAATCGGTCAGGACCTAAAGCGACCAAAGACAAGGGTGCCGATGTCTTGCTGAGGCTCTCCTCCAAGGTCTTGAGGAAAGTGAGATGCCAGTCGCAGGTCTCGGCCAGGATAGACGTGAGCGCAACGTGGTGTAGCCTGCCTTCAGTGACGTACTCCCCGTCCAGATTCGACCGAGTTTTCAAAACCGCCTGGGAAACATCTGGGAGCTGGAAGGCCGGTTGAGAGTCGCAGAAGGACATGGCGTGCTCAAGAGTGACACGGTGCGCGCCGAAGTGGAATCGGCCCTTCAGCCCGATACGCATGGTCGAGAGGCCCGCGTCTCTGAGCTTCTCGTCAAGTGAAGCCAAGGAGCTCTCCGTGACGGTGATGGTGGCTCTCGTCTCGTCATACTTGACCGAGATGAATGCGTTCTAGACAAGAGTGGACTCGGTCAGCTCCGGCTTGCGAAAGCAGATTTCAGGGAAAAGAAGGGAACAGAGGAGAGAGAGGGAGGTGTTTACTTCTGAAAACTGTTCAACTATGTCTTCCACCAGTGCCCCTGCCTGAGGGCTGTTCCACATGACGGAGAGACACTGCGAGGGGCCCCGATGCGCCTCATCCCCTGAGGGAGTCTCGCGTTCATCGACTAGGGCTCCGATGAGCATGGCGATGCGGATGGCGGCGGCACCGTACTGCTGGAGCTCCGTCTGGCTTGCAGAGCTGGCCACGGCAAAGGCGCTCAAGAGACCGGTGCAGAAGCCTACAGCCTCTACGGCCTCTTGACCCAGGGCGGCCACGAAGTCGCCGACTGCGGCACCTCCAACGGAGAAGTGGTGGAGAGCATACTCTTCATATTGCAGCAGTTGACACAGAACGACCATCGGCGTTAGGATGGCATTGGGGAGCTGGTCGAGCGATGGGTGTATGGCACCGGTCTTGAAAAAGAGGGAGAGGTGCTCGAGCTGGCTGGCCGTGGGCACCGGGTTGACAGACGGGAACCTGGCGCACAGAGTATGCCAATGTGTGGGAAGCTCATGGATTGTGTCGAGAAGCCAACGGCTACGCGGGGCTTCGATCAGGCGCTGCCTTGTCTGGAGGAGCGACTCATGATCGATGGAGCAGAGTTGGGGGCCAAAGAGGAGGACAGTCTGAGATTTTGCCATGTTGAAGTGGGATTGTGTTGAGTTGTTCTGCCTCCCTGCCGGTCCTTGGACGAGAGGAATGGCTTCTACCTTATACACGACCTGCCTCTTTCTAGACAGAGTCTCTCGGCCTCATGGACGACCCCGTATGGGATGGCATGACACATGCACACGCACAGTAGCGCGAAATAGGATTCAAAACCTAGATAGATGCCTACATTGATCACTTGAGGCTGACACACATGGTTTCATCAGGATGGTAGATTATCGGCCAGCGTGATATCATTCTCCATGCAGTTCAAGCTATCAAAACACCGAGCTATCAAAAGTCCAGCTTCACCTTGAGTTTGTCCCCTTTCACGATGGCGTCCTTCTGGGCCATGAGCTCTGGTAAGTCCCACGTGCAGTTCACGTATCTGCCACCAAGCCAGGGCCGAGGCTCCGACGTCAGGTAAACCAGAGACTGCGCACACAGAGCCGGGCTGTCGGTATAAACTGCATGGGTCAGCCAGTTGAAGACAAACAGTAAAAAAGGACGAGAACAAAAAACGGAGGGGTACAAGCTTACTCGATTTGTGAAAGTCGTCCAACTCCCCGGGGCCCATAATGTCCGTCTGACAGTTGCCCGGGTGGACGGAAAAGGACGTAACCCCGTCGTCGGAGTATTCCCGCTGAAGAAGCTGGGAGAAGCGCACAAGGGCCGCCTTGGAGGTCTGATAGGCGCTGAGGGCCGGGTTGACGAGGTGGGCGCCCACGCTGGCGACGTGGATCACGTACGAGTGCTCGCTCTGGCGCAGCAGGGGCACCATGGCCCGGCTGACGAGATAGGGCCCGAGGAGGTTCACCTGGAATACGCGCCACCACTGGCCGGGGTCGGTGTCGCCGACCTTGCCAAAGCTGCCCAGGACCCCGGCATTGTTGATAACGACGTCCAGGCGGCCGAACTCGGCCCTGATCGCGACGGCCGCCGCCCCGACGCTGGCCTCGTCGGCAACGTCGAGGGCCAGGGGCAGGAACTGTGGCTCGGCGTGGCCATTGGCGCGGGCACTGCTGGCGACGGCATCCTTGAGCGATGCAGTGTCTCCCCTAGCGCCCGCAGCGATCTTGGACGCCCCGGCCGCGGCGAAGGCAAGCACCATGGCCCGTCCCAGGCCGCGGGAGGCGCCGGTCACTAGCACTGCCTTACCCGAGAAGTCAAAGTTGGACGGGTCGATGGCTGGATAGGGATCGCAGTGCACGACGCTAGTCACATCGTAGTCTCCTGTACGAAGTGCTTGTTTGTTAGATGCAGAGCGCCATCCAACGTGCATATATGCATGCAGGGTGCTTACTGACCTGGACCTTCAAGGATGTTGCCAGGGGTACCCTTGGGAGGCGGCATGATGATGGGCAGGGGTGAGTTCGGGAGGAGTTGTGAAAGGGCCGAGGGGGGAGGGGATGGCAGGGGTTCGACGAGGCGAGATGCGGTGCTTCTCTGGAGATGGGCATTACCCTGCAAGGAGAACGATTTGCGCCATCTTTTATAGCCGCCATTATGTAGCACGCCCTGCCGTGATGCACGGCTGCGGCTCTTTTGTGGCGCCGTCCGATCAAAGAAGGTGGCGCCATGGAAGATCGGGTATATCGGCCGCTTGCAGAGACGGGGATTGGGGATGCCCTCGTCCAATATTGCCGTTATCTCCGGAGTTGTCTCCGGCTTAAAAGAACATTAATCTTCAAGCCGGCCCAGAACAACACCATGTTACAGCCCTCACCCCCCATGCAGTATCATCACACTTCAACATAACCACCTCTCTCTACTATCAACTCGTATCCAGAAACGGACTTCCCTAAACGGACTTCCCTCAAGATCGACATGGCCCCCCAGAACTTCGCCGCCTGGCAGCTGGCCCCCAAGGCTTCCAGCCTGGAGGTCAAGGAGGCCCCTTACACAAGCCCCGCCGCGTCCGAGATCCTGATCCGGAACTATGCTGTGGCCGTGAACCCTGTCGAGCCAGCTCTGCAGGCTCTTGGGCCGGACCTGTTCCCGTGGGTGACATACCCGCAGATTTTCGGAAACGACATTGCCGGCGAGGTCGTCGAGGTGGGACCGGGCGTCGACGCCTTCAAGCCAGGGGACCGCGTCGTGGCCCACGCCCTCAACCTCACCAACAACAAGACCTCCGAGGGAGGGTTCCAGCTGTACACCATCGTGTCGGACTTCATGGCCGCCCCCATCCCCGACAGCATCTCCTACGAGCAGGCCTCCGTGCTCCCGCTGGCCGTGTCAACCGCCTCGTGCGGCCTGTACCAGGACGATCAGCTGGCCCTCGAGCTCCCCACCGTCCCTGCTCGGCCCAGCACCGGCAAGACCGTCCTCATCTGGGGTGGCGCGTCGAGCGTCGGATGCAGCGCCATCCAGCTGGCCGTCGCCTCGGGCTACGAGGTCGTCACCGTGGCATCGCCCAAGAACTTTGACCTCCTGAAGAAGCTCGGGGCCGCCGAGGTGTTCGACTACAACGCCGCAGACGTCGTCGACCGGATCGTCGGCGCCTTCGCCGACAGGGACTGCGCCGGCGGGCTGGCCATCGTGCCTGGCTCCCTCGCGCCCGTCGCCGAGGTCCTGTCCCGCACCAAGGGTGCCAAATTCGTCTCCAACATCTCTGCGCAGCCCGCGGACCTGCCCGAGGGCGTCAAGGCAAACGTCGTCTTTGGAGGCTCCCTGCGCGATAACAAGGTCGGCCGCGGCGTGTACGCGGAGTTCCTCGGCAAGGCTCTGGCCGCGGGATCCTTCACCCCGGCCCCCGAGCCGTACGTCGTTGGCAAGGGGCTGGAGAGCGTGCAGAAGGCCTTTGACGTCTCCAAGAAGGGCGTGTCGGCAAAGAAGGTGGTGGTTAGCTTGGCGTGATTGCAGATGATATTGATGCATACCTAAGGTGGGCAACCAGCCCACACTCTTCCGGGCAAGATAAACATAAGCGGCGGCCGTCTGTGCCCAAGCCCGGTCATATTTAGCTAGTCACGATCCAATGAATCCACAAATATCCCTGCTGCATGTCCAGTCAGTCTTGAAGTTTAAAATAAAAAGCGAGCATTAAGCTCCAGCCCATGGATGTGATGTAGACGACCCTCATCCCATCTCCACCACCCACACTACTGCGAAGACGCGCTCAAGATGGACGGTTGGACAGAGACGCAGCCCCATACCTGGGCCAGGCCCTTTGAAGGAATCGAGAAAGTGTACCGCGGAGCCTCGCTAGGGTTCAAGCACCTCGGCAAAGAACAGTGGCAGATCTATTGCCTCTGCACTCTCCAGGTAAAGGCTGGCGGAAACATCTCGGCGGCCCTTTGCGAGGCGTGGCGGCAGCTGGGACGCGAGTATCCCAACCTCACGGTCAGACCAGACGGCATGACAAAGGTGTATCGACAGCTCCGGGATACCGACCTGGACGGTCTAGGCAACTGGCTGGCCGAGACGTTCTTCGTCATGGAGAACACATCCCTTGTGGACGACGTTATCAAAGAAGCCCGCGGCCCAGACGACCTGCCGCGCCTCCATCACTTCCCCGGGACCTCTCAAATCCTGTTCATCTGCTCCCACTGGCGCATCGACGCCATCGGCACCTGCATGCTCCTTGATAGGCTGTTCAGTCTCCTGGCCGGGCACGAACCCCGGCCCAGCGTCCATGACCTGTCGCCGTGCCTGGAGGACGCCTGCGGCGCGGTGCCCATGGAGAGCTGCACGGCAGAAATGACGCAGTACGCGCGCGACGCCATCGCCAAACACCACGCCGACGCCGTCCACGGGATTGGGCTGCCTTACCTAGGCACCGGGGCCACGCCGCCCGCAGGGTGCAGAAGCGAGAGCCTCGTGTTGACAGAGGCCTGCACGCAGGCCCTGGTGGGCGCCTGCAGGTCCATGGGTGTCACCGTGACGGCCGCCGTTCACTCGGCACTAGCAGAGGCAGTCTTTAGGCTGGCTTCCGCGGACGACGACGACGATGCGGCCAGGGACTTCTCCACCGTCATCTCGGTTAACTTCCGGGATCGCCTCCCCGGGCCTTACGGCGGGGCCTCGCATGCCTGCGCCGCCTACGTAACGGGCATCACGCCCGTGGTGCGCAGGCGCGCATCCTTCGTCGACCGGGCCAGGAGCCTTACGCGATCGTACCGAGAGTGGCACGGCGACATGTTCGCCAAGACGATGCGGCTGCGTTATCACTTCCATGCACAGAAGCTGCTGGAGGAGCAGCCCCCGGCGACGATGGCGCCACCCAGCGGGGTAACTTTGAGCAGCCTGGGAGTCGTAGAGAAGCATCTGGCAGGGGTCTATGGGGGAGCCGAGGGAGAGCCTGCGGTGGAGGTGAGCGACTTCAGCTTCGGTGTTAGCCTCCTGACTAGGCAGATGCTGCTGTATGCCATGACCTTTCGAGGCCGCTTTAGGCTCTCTCTCAACTACAATGAAGCTTATCATGAGCGAGCCAGCGTGCAGCGGATCTTGGAGCATATCGTGGAAGTGCTGGAGGCAAACCTCGGCTGTCAGTTGATGTCTGCCTAAGTCTAAACGCCGGGGGTGGGGGTTACAACGGATCATGCATGTGTACATGTGTCAAGTTAGCCTAGTTAATCAACTAAGAGAAACTATATCTTCTCCAATAGCGATTTGTCCGTCTGGTTGGAGAAGCCACTTCATCATTATCATTCCTGCAGTTCCAACCCAACTCCACACTACAGACGAAAACCATGTCATGGATCGAGGTACGCCCAGGGGTCTTCAGGAGACCCGCGGGCGAGAACGAGACCATGATCAAGACCACGGGGGACTCGGGTCGCCCCCACGGTCGTGAGCACTGGACCATCACGGCGATGGCTAAAATCACCGTGTTCGGACTCGCTTCTGCCAGGGTGAGCGAGGAGATGCTCCGCCTGGCCTGGATGAGCTGCCGCTTCCAGCACCCCGGCATCGCGAGCGTCTTCCTAGAGGGCGACGTCCTGGAGTACGTCGTGCCCGACGAACACTCGTTGCAGCAGTGGGCCGACGAGACCTTTTCCTACGTCGGCGCCGACCTGCCGAAAGGGGTCGACACCACCCAGGAAGAGGAGGAGGAGGAGGAAGAGCAGGATGTGGACATTCTCCTCCAGCAGCTCGAGGTCTCCGGGTTCACAACCCGGCCGACGCGCTACGCGACACTGCACTACTTTGAGAAGACGGGCCACGTCGTCCTGCGCATGGCGCACTGGCGCACGGACGGATACGGTGCCGTTGAGATCCTGAACGATCTCGTGTCTCTCATCGATATCGATGCATCGTCTACTGAATCCCCTTCTGCGGGCAACCCGCTAACGCTACGCAACATCCATTGGGGCGACGAGACAGCCCGGCTTCCCCCGAGCGTGGAGGAGGCCCTGTCGAACCCACCGTCTCCGCCGCCGCCCGAGATCGCCAGCGAAGCCCGCAGGTGCCTGGACACCACCGGGCTCGTCCTGGCCAAGGGCGCCACCCGCCTCAACTTCCGCGGCGGCCCGTCGACGCCACCGGGAGGGACTCGCAGCGTTAGCCGTCGATTCTCCCGCGCCAGCACCGATTCCATCGTGCAGGCCTGCTCCAGGGTGGGCGTGGGCATCACAGCCGCGGTCCACGCCGCCGTCGCCGTCACCGCCGCGCAGAACCGCCGCGATGGCGACGGGGATGGGCCCTTCGTCAGCACCATCAGGGCCAGCCTGCGCCCGGGGGTAGCGGAAAGCCGCAAGGGGCGGCCGGTCCACGCCGCGGGGATCTACACTGCCGGGTGGTTCGTTGCCGTGCCGGCGTCGGCGTCGTGGGCAGAGCACGCGGCCCTATTCGAGCAGGAATACGCCAAGCCCCTATCCCAGGACTTCCTCCTCGCCCGCCGGGAGTACGCCGCCCAGGTGCTGCGTCGCATTCGCCCCGCAAACGCTGGAAACGCCGCCCAGAAACAAGCTCCTGCGGCCCCGGCCAAGCTTCTTGGCGGCCTCGACATCTCCAGCATTGGCCATGCCGACGCCCTGGTCAGGGAGTTCCACCAGTGCAACTCCGAGGTTGGCACGCCGGGAGTCGTGGGCTTGGCGATCGACAGCATCTCACTTGGCGTCGACACCCTGACACGACATGTATATTGCTTCATGTGGGTCTTCAACGGCCGCCTCGAGCTCAACGTGGTCTACAACGAAGCTTATTACGATCGATCCCTGATCCAGGCCCTGGCGTCGGGAATTGTGGATAACCTGCTCTCGGGGCTTGGCTCCAGCCACTGACGCAGTCTTTGATCAACATAGACTATTGTTCTCCATGGGGTGTTGGGAGGCTATCAAATGGATCAGACTATGTATTCTAGCCAATGGGGCAAGGGGGTGATGAGTTCAGGTTAGGAATAGCAGCCAATCTCATAACAAGTTTCTGCCACATTGCCATCCTACTTGAACAAGTGGCGACTAAAGCTCAAATCTGTATTGCGGACTTCCGAATCACCTCTCCCTTGAATCCTGCCAAATCACACCTTCTAATTACAGGTTTTCAATATGCAACAAAATCCCTCTCCACCAGGACACCAAGGCAACTAACTCCCAAATTCGTCTTGTCTCTCTCTGTACCTCCCAGTCTCCATCTACAGAAATTGCCGCGCCACCTGCCGAATGCTGTCGACAACCTTGCCCACGTGGAGGGTCTTGATAGGCAACCGGTGCCCGCCGTCCCACTCGACGAGGACCGGATCGCGGAAGTCCTTGAGCATGTCCCTGTGGAGCTCCAGACCGGGGTCCTGCAGGCCGTGGACGTGAATACTGGCAACGTCCAACCGCTGGTGCTGCTCCAACATGGGCATGGGTAGTACGGCCCCCTGCCCCCTCGTGGGCCCCGGCCCCAGGTCCAACAGGCCCGCTCGCCCGGCCATAATGACACCGAAGGAAAAGCTTGGTACGGCCGGGGTCTCGCCGCTCCACATGGCCTCGGACTTCCACCCCTGCTGTTGCTGGCGCTGCTGGCGCTGCTGGCGCAGCAGCAGACTGGCCGCCAGCTTGGCCCCCTGGCTGAACCCCAGCACGGCGATCCACTCGCCCGTCGCCCCGAGCGCGTCGTCGGCGTCAACCGCCTGCCCGAGCGCCCTGTCCACAGTCTCGGCATGACCCGCGGCGCCAAGGTCGCCCGTGGGAATCCAGCTCTTGAAGGGCCCCCACTCGCCATAGACTGATGTCACGTCAGGGCCGGGGACGGAGGGGTACGGCGCCTCCGCGAAGACGAGACGGAAGTCTTTGGCCAGGGCGGCGCGGATCCCGCGGCACTGGGCCTTGAAGATGCGCGCGTTGGTTCCGCCGCCGTGCAGGCAGAGGATGCGAGGCAGGGCGAGGGAGGCATCGCTCGATGGCGACATGACCTGCCGCGGTCCGGGCAGGGCTGATTTGCTGAGGCTTTTTCCTTCCGAGCTCATGCTGCTGAGAGAAGAGATTGGACTCTTTGGCAAAACGGGTCTATGCGATTGGGTTGTTGGACTTGCCATGCCCTGGGGGTCTTTGGATAAATGACCCTTTTTTATACCTACAGCCGGGGGAAGGGGGAACAAATGCTCGTCTCCTGCCACCAACAGATACGCAGCAAGACATGTCGTCCAAGGCAATGTGGTCAGAACTTAATTGGAGGTGCACCAATAGGGGCGTTCTGCTTTAATTGAGCTAAACCCTGCACATCATCTATCGATAAGGTTGATAACAAGCTGCATACACTACATGCTGACTCGTACGATTAACGTATCGCCGATGCGACTCTGCGATAACGATGCATCCCTTGCTTAACCCCAACGTTTACTCTGATGCGGACGGCCCCTGGACCGCCGCCGCAGGCCGTGCCGCCCTCGACGCAGCTTCCACCTCAGCCGCATACCGTGACCGAGTCCTGATGAGGTGCCCGTACTTGTACAGGACAAAGGGAAAAGGCACCCACGCGAGCGCGAGGAACCCGGGGACCGAAGACGCCCAGTGCAGCCCCAGGTTCTTGTACATGACGCCGGTGAAGAGCGGGAAGACGGCCGCGAACACGGCCCGGAGGACCGCGGAGCCGGCCAGCACGGACGCGGCGTAGACGGTGTACGAGTCGACGAGGTAGGTGGTGACGCCGAAGAAGACGAGCACGAGGCCGAAGCCGAAGAAGGCGCCGGCGGATATGCTCGCCATCCAGTGGACCGACGGCGCGTTGGTCCACGCGAACCAGAACATGCCGGCGGGGATGAAGACGGAGCCGACCATGCAGGGCAGCAGCCGGGCCTCGGGCGGCGTCTTCCCGGGGGCGTTGCGCCGCAGGACCTTCTGGTACCGCAGGTTGTCGGCGGCCGAGTACGCGAGCGCCGTCAGGATCCCGACCATGATGCCGAGGAACGGGAGGCCAGAGGCGCCGAGGCCCCACCCGCGGGCTTCCTGGTACACGATCGGGTACGCCGCGAAGAGGAGATAGAGCGTCGCGAAGACGATGGCGAGGTAGATTGACAGGAGGAGCACGATGGGCTCGCTGAGGAGCTTCCAGGGCATGCTCAGCGCCCGGAAGAACAGGGTGGACGCGCTCTCTCGGGACCCGTACGCGTCGCTTTTGTTCTGTAGACCTTGCCTGTGTGCTTGGAGAGGTTTTCGGCTCTCCTTCGCAGGATTACAGGAGAGTAGGTTTCCTTGGGTTGGTTGGTCGGGTCAGCCAGGTTGCCAGGGGAGACGGCAATGAGGGGAGGGGAGGGAAATCACTCACGGGGACAAAGACGGCCCCGAGGATGAAGCTGACGCCCGTCATGATGGCCAGCAGCGCCATCAGCCAGCGCCACCCAGCTCCGGCGGTGACGAAGCCACCGATGATGGGCCCGAGAACCGGTCCGAGGAAGGGCACGGCCGAGAAGATGGTCATGGCCAGGCCGCGATCCTTGGCCGAGAACATGTCGGCGATGCCGCCTCCAGAGTTCGTGATGGGCGACGCGCCAAAGGTGCCGGCCAGGAACCGCAGGACGAGGATGGTGGCCAGGTTTTGGGACACTGCGACGCCGATGTTGAATGCCGTGGCAAGCAAAAAGGTGGAAACGAAAACATATTGTCGGCCGTATAGCTCTGTTTCATCATCAGCATTCGTTGGGGACTCGTAAGGGACCCGTCTCTCTCTCTCTATCTCCTCCTGTATCCTGGACTCACCTGACATGGGCGCCCATATGAAGGGCCCGGCAGCGAATCCTGCGACAAAGAGCCCGACGCCCAGGCTGTTCACCGAGCTGCCGCCGCCAAACTCGGCGCGGACCTCCCCAACCGCCGCGCTGTAGGCGCTGGACAGGAAGGAGGCGCAGAAAAAGGAGAAGGCGAGGATCTGCGCGATACACCACTTGACCCAGGTCGGGAACTGCAGAGGGTCCTGGGGGTCCCTCTCCAGCCAGGTGACGATGAAGGGGTCGTCGACGGTCCCGGAGCCGTCGAACCGGTGCTCGACGAGCTCTGGCCTCGGGGTCGACGGCGGCCAGACCACTCGGAACCAGCTCGGGCGAGATTCTGTCCTGTCTTTTTCGGTGCCCATGGTTTTCCGTTGAGCGTAATTGACCAAAGGTAGATCTAGAGTCGAGTCGATTCTCTCAAACTTTTTTGTCTGAGTGTCGGCGACCTCCAAGGACGAACTGTTGAAGAGTAGTGGGAAGTTCGTTTGATGCTCCCGGTCTCGCTCACACGGGGTTTACACTACCTCCGGACGGCTATGTCGGCGCCGCCAGGCCATACGAGACAAGGGCAAGGGGGGGCTGCACATACTCATACCAATCTGCAGCTACATTCATCTGGGAATTCAATCCCTGCTCATGCCCCTGGCGCCGCTTAGTTATGCCCGGGCACTCTGTCCCCCTGCTCGAGAAAGAGAGACAATATCAGCTTCACATCGGTGAGGCGTGCTTCCGCAAGGCGAGGCGATTCCAACGGGCATAAAAAGGCCCCCAGCTTGGCGATGATCAGGACCAGCAGCAGGCTGATCACATCATCACAGCTTCACCATCAAGGCTCTTCCTTGCTTTTGAGTAACCATTCCTTTTTTTTTTTTTCTTCCGGGTCGAGTACCTACCTTACATCACAATGCTCGCCCTCGCCGCCGTCAACCTGACGCTGCTCTTCTCGTCGCACCTGTCCCCGGACGCCCGCATCATCCTGCGAGACGACCAGCAGTGGAACACCGCCGTGCAGCAGCGTTGGAGCGTCTTTTCTCCACCCACCTACCTCGGTGCCATCAAGCCTGCGACGGAGCAGGACGTTGCCGCCATTGTAAGACACTCTGCCATGCAAGAAGGTCCCCCCACCGGGCTGGTTTGATGGGCTAACACTGTCGAGGTCAAAATCGCGAGCGCCAATGACATCCCGTTCCTGGCCACGGGGGCCGGTCACGGCGCGTCCTTGACGACCGGCAACCTCCACGACGGCATCGACATAGACCTGGGCAACTTCAACGGTGTGCAGGTGGATGCTGCCAACAGCCAGGTCACGATTGGGGGGTCGACCACCTTTGAGCAGCTGTACGAGCCTCTCTACGCCGCCGGCAAGGAGATCCGTAAGTCCCTCCTCCCAACGCTGAGCAACTAAGCAGCGCTGTCGCTGCGGGACCTGTACTGAACGGAAGACCAGCAACGGCATCGGGACCATGCGTCGGCGTGGTCGGCGCGACGCTGGCGGCGGCGTCACCCGCGTGCAGGGCATCCACGGCATGCTCATCGACTCGCTGCTGTCGGTCCGCGTCGTCACGGCGTCCGGCGGCCTCGTCACCGCCTCCGAGACGGAGAACCCCGACCTGTTCTGGGCCCTGCGCGGCGCCGGGTCCAACTTTGGCATCGTCACGTCGGCCACGTACAAGGTGTACGACCTGACCAACGAGGGCCAGGTGTTCAACGCCGACTTCGTCTTCGAGGCCGGCCAGAACGCGAGCGTCTTTGAGGCCGTGGCGTCCTACAACGACGTCATGCCGCCGAACCTTGCCATTGTCCAGGGCGTGGCCTTCAACCCAACCCTCGGTGTCGTAAGTTGTCGTCCTCTCTCTGGTGGTTATGCATTCGGGCCGCCGGAATCGCGACTGACTTGCATACCCTACCTCCCTAGCCAACCATCAGCATCAACACGGTCTTCTACGGCCCGGAGGACCAGGCGAGGGCCGCCATCGCGCCCTTCCTCGCCATCCCCAACATCCGGAGCAACATCTCGGTCGTCCCCTGGAACATCCTCCCCAGCGTGTCGAGCTTCGGCACCGAGCACAACACCTGCACCAAGAACAACCGCCTCGACTTTTACGGCCTCGGCGTCCGCGCCGTCGACGCCGGCACGTTCGGCACCGTCTTTGACCAACTGAGCGGCCTGTACGCGCAGCAGCTCGGCGTGAACCCCGTCTGGTCGGTCCAGCGGTTCTCCAACGCCGGGTCCCTCCTCACGGCCGACGACAAGACGGCGTACCCCCACCGCGACTTGCAAGCCCACATGTTCGTGTGCAATCCCTCCCCCCTCCTCGTTATAGAGTGTTTTTCCTGACCCCCGTGAACAGGTTCATCATCAGCGTCATACCCAACGCGACCCTCGACTCGACCATCGCGTCGTTTGTGGAAAACGCGCGTGCCGAGCTCAACGCCACGAGCGGGAACAAGGAGCTTTCCGTCTACGTCAACTACGCGCACGGCGACGAGGGCGCCGCGGCGTGGTACTCCCAGCGCAAGCTGCCGCAGCTGAAGCACCTGAAGAAGAAGTGGGATGCCAAGGGCCTGTTCAGCTTCACCAACCCCGTGCCCGCCAGCTAGAGAACATCCCCCAGCTAGCTTCTAGCTGTGGATGCGTACTTGGATGGCTTCAACGCCAAAAAGTTTTGATTCGTACGGGTGGTGTCAATAGTTGCGCCTCCGGGTTCATTTTAGTACAATAAATTTGTTAGCCCATGTAAATATTAAAAGGCTTTGCATCACAATCTGGTATGACTCTGGAACAAATCTTTTAGTGTAATTTCATTTTCTAGGTCTATTGTGTAATCCCGTAAACATAAGGCTATATCAGCTCAACTATCTCAAAAGCCGGATCCTTCACCATGTCCGCAAAGTAGTCATCCGCCAGGCACGCCAGAACGTCAACGGTCCCATCCGGACGCGCAGGCAGGTAGTACATGGTGCCGCGGAGAGGCAGGAACCTCGGTCGCCTCACCAGCTCCGGACAGCCCAGGGCGCCAAACACCTGGCCGTAGACGTCCGAGTGCGCCCAGGAGGAACACGCAACGTCGAGGTCCGGGTCAAAGGTGGCGCCAAACGAGATGCCGGAGCGGTCCTCGGTGCGCGCAATCAGCGTCGCAAAGCTGCGCACCACGTCCGCTGAAGTGCCTGCGACAAGGTTCCGCCGCAGGTCGGCCGCGACCAGTCCCAGCGGACGCCCCGCGACGGAGCCCAGGGCGAGCCTCGTCATGTTCGTGTGTATCATGTGGCCCATGTACTCCTGCGAGATGCCGAGGGCTCTGCGCCCGTCTATTGCGCGGGAGAACTTGGACAGCGTGTCCGGCGGGACGCCAGCACGGAGGCGGGCGGCCGAGACCCTCTGCCACATGAAGGCGCAAAGGGCATCGTTCGTGGAGACAAAGTCCACGTCGGCCCCGTCCGCTTCCGGGTCCAGTTCCCGGGCGCGGGAAAGGTCCTCGGTCGCTTGCCGTTTGAGCGCCGCGAGCTTGTCGGGACCAAACCGGAGCGTCTTCCAGGTGTAGGAGACCGATCTAGGAGCCTTCCCGCCGGTCTGGACCGGGCGTTGCAAGTGGGTGTGGTCAAGGAGAGGACGGCCTGGTTCGAATAGTGGAATCAGGCACCTCCTGTCTCGGTTTCCCTGCTCAAGGGCGGCTGGCGGGACGTCTTCGCCTCTCATTGCCGCGGCGAAGAGCCGGAGACACTGCGTCATGCCGGTCATGTCCATGGTGTTGTGCTGCGCCGCGAAATCCAGCAGGAGGCCCCCCGGGACAAAGTTGGCCTGGAAGACTACCACGGGCGCCTCGGGCTCGCTGTAGGTCTCGGGGAACGCGCACGTCGGCGCAAGGAGAGCCCTGTCTAGCTTGTCAAAGGGACCCTTGGCTGCTACGATGTCCTCGAACGACGGGTGTTCGTCCCTATGGAAGTGCCTGACCCGGATAATTGGCGAGTGCGGCTCGCCGGGGACGATCCTGAACACGCCCGAGTTTGTGTCGGTGCGGCCGTCGTTCACGACCCGGCCCGCGAGCCATGGGAATGCCAGGGTCAAGTGCGAGGCTGCTCTCTTCAGCGCATCGACTGCATGCTTCTCAGCCGCAGCGTCGGCCACGGGGAACAGTAGGAGGAGATGGGTGTAGCTCTTCAGGAAGGGGAGTTGTCCGAGAACGTCCGTGTATCGATCAAAGTCGCTCATTTTGGCAGAGTATGACGAATAGACCTGCCTACTGTCGAAAAGAAACAACAGTTAGGCCATATGAACAGCAACCAGAGCACTCCAGCTGAGTTACAAAGACCAAGCTCCAGTTGCCGAGATAGTCTGAGACCAAGCTATCTTACCGGCATCTCCAAGACCAGGGGTGATTTGGGGAGGGGGGGTGGCGGCGGGCGTGGGAGGGAGTGTGAGTCGAAAAGCCTAAGTTGCCAAGTTCTCCTAACGCCGGCCCGTCCCACTGTCCCCTCTCCGGCTGCCAAGCGTGAGTAAGCATTTGCCAAGTACGGGCGCAACTGACCGGGATGCGGCATGAAGAGGATCAACCACCCCTGTGTATTCTTCCATCCTACATCAGGCTAGCAGTGGGTGGGGGGTTCTTCAAGGGGAGATCTGTACCTTGCCTCATGCAGGGAATAATCCCGCAGTGTAACGACCTATCGAACAACAACGACATCCCTTCTCGAGCCAAGGATCGCTAGGCATCCTCCAGTGCTCGGCTTCGGCGCATGTATCCCGGCAAACCTCGGTCTCTCTGGAAATAACGACGAAAAGAATGGTAAGCTTGACTAGGTGCGCCTGTTGTCCCGGGGTGGGGGAGGACCAGCGGGCGGTTGATAGTCTACCACATTACACAGTCTGTCTACCCGATGAGGCTGTTTGCTCTGCCCTGCTTCATGCTCAGCCGTACCTTGTTTGACCGTAATCGACCAAGAAAAGACATGATGAACAACGGACCAGAGCCCTTTAACGTCGCTGTCGTGGGCGGGGGCATCGTCGGCTTACACGTCGCCCTGGGCCTCTTGAAGCGCAACATCCCGACCACCGTCTTCGAGAGGACCGCCCAGTTCAGAGAAATCGGCGCTGGGCTGGGGTTCCCGAAGGTTGCCGTGGAGTGCATGCGAGCGCTGGACCCTCGCATCGCCGATGCCTTTAACAAAATCGCCGTCTCGTCGACGGGCAGCCTGCGATGGGCCGACGGCTACACCCAGGAAGACATCAGACTGCGTAGCCAGCCCCATGACTACGAGGTCACCGCCGGCGGCCCGGACTCGTTCCCGGGCTGCCACCGCGCCCAGCTTCTCGACGGGCTTGTTGCCCTCGCGCCGCCCGAGACGCTCAAACTGAACAAGGAACTTGACAACATCGAGGACAGGGGCCCCGATGAGAAGCTTCTCCTCCGGTTCCGCGACGGGACCACCGCCGAGGCTGATGTCGGTAAGTTGCTGTGCACTCCCTGACAGCCATGTCAAGAGCTGACCGAGTAGTCATTGGCTGCGACGGGATCAAATCCAGGGTGAGACGGGTCGTGGTCGGCGACGCGTCGGCGGCGCATCCTCACTACAGCCACCAAGTCTCATACAGGGCTCTCCTGGACCTGGGCCAGGCGGTCGCCGCCGTAGGGGACATTGTCCGTGGGCAGCTCATGTACATGGGCCCCGGGGCGCACATCAACACGTACCCGGTGGCGGGCCACACCCTGGTGAACGTCGTGGCGTTCGTCCACACCCCGGACGAGCGGGGCGGCGTCGTCGGGGGCGGCGTGTCCGTGGCCAAGGGCGACATCTTCAAGACGTTCACCGGCTGGGGCCCCGTCGTCCGGGCGCTCGTCGCCCTGCTCCCAGACAGAGTCGACAGCTGGGCCATCTACGACACGTACGACTACCCGCTGAGCACCTATGCCCACGGTCGCATCACCCTGGCCGGGGACGCGGCCCACGGCACGTCTCCGCATCACGGAGCCGGAGCGTCCATGGGGGTGGAGGACGCGCTCTGCCTGGTCACGGCGCTGGCCGAGGTGGCCGGCTCTCTGCGGGACACGTCGCCGGCGTCCAAGCACAAGGCCATCACTGCCGCGATCAAGGCCTACGATGCGGTGCGCCGGGAGCGGACGCAGTGGCTGGTGCGCAGCAGCCGTGCTGTGGTCGACATGTTCCAGCAGTCCGGTGCGGAGGGTGGTCGGGATAACTTCCAGACGGAGATATCAGAGCGGTCTCACAGGATCTGGGATTTCGACTGGCAGGGAATGGTACAGCAGACAGTAGACGCGGTTCACAAGGAGTAGCTAAATGGTAGGGGATTGTTGGAACAGGCGAAGCGATGGAACCGAAGTCGCTGTTGGCTTTAACTAGACAACTCTAAGAACACAATCGAGATTTGTCTCTGCAGCCAAGATTCTGTCAGGCAGTGGAACGTATGGGCCAATATTGTATAGTGATAAGCTTGTGGAAGTAATGACAGTAACAGGGACGTATTCCCTCTCTATAAGAGAATGTTTCGTTTGCATCAATCAAACAACCGTGCATTGCAGGGTTCTGACCCCCTGGGTCTGACACCCACCCCTAGGTTTAAGAGCTCTCGAGTTCTTGAAACTATTCATAACCCTCGTCTGGTGAAGCTATTCACAGCCCTCTTCTGGCTGCCAGTAGAATGTAGTATCCTTCCCATGTGGACATACGTGACAATACCCTTGCTAGGTGGGTTGTCAACTACCGGTATAGCTGTATAGCTCCGTTGGGCTCTTGTGGAATAGTTGGACTATTCTGCCCTGAACTATCTGACCAGTCTGTATCTGAGTTGGATGGGGTTGGGCTTGCCCTTACTAGGTAGGCGGCTCCCTTGGTTGGTTGACGTTGATTCTTCCGGTTCTCGGTATCTATTCGTAGTTGGATCGCTGGGAACCTCTTCTTGTGGTTCTCAGCCATCTGGGTCTTCAGTGAATTACCAGACCAGTTGATAGGTCTGATAAGGTGGTTATAGTAAAGGCAATCACTTTTGTGGTGATCTTCCTCACAGAGTATACAGTATGGAGGTTGCCTTTGTGCAGGCTGGTTGGATTGCTGGCTGGACTGCTGGGTTGAATAGGCTTTCCCAGCTGCTGAACCATCCAAGTCGGTCTTCCGATCCTCAATCCAGTGCTTAAAGTTTGTTAATAGGTCGAGGCCACCAGTTTTCTCTTCCTCAGGCAGATCTCGTTGACTGCTCAGCTCGAAGCTTATTGGTTCAGTAACTGACGGGTATATCGTCTCAAGAGCCCGTATGATTAGGTTGACTTGATCTGACTTAGCTGTCAGTTGTAGACAGTTAAGTTTGATTGCCTTCCTCAGTAGGGTCTGGGCTATATGGATCCATTCGATGATGTTGGCTCTTCGAATTCGTTGAAGATGGTTGGTGAATTCCTTAAAGGCGTGATTCTTCTGCATCTGCGTGGGTCTCTCAAAGCTAGATGTCAGGCCTAACCCAGCACATTCGTTACAGCAATAGTCGCACTATGCATAACAGACTTTATGGTCTCACACGATTATGACTAAGTCTGCCAAGGATATGCCAGTATTAGGGATTGTCCATTCATTATATAGATAGACGGATACATCCATAGTCCTTCTTTTAGCATACTCTTTAATACACCTTATTAACCCCCTACCTTTCTATAGGCCTGTTAGCTGCTGCCTAACAGTTATAAGCCTAGCTGTCCTTTTAACTACTGGATGCTCTAAATAGCTTTACACAGTTAAACCCCTAACCTATTAATATTATCAGCAACCTAGGCAGGCTTCTGGTTAATTATTAAGTATCCATCCTGTTATCTAGCTACAAGACACAAAAACTAGTTAATATAATAACTAATTAGTTAACCATCTGTCTAAAAGGTTAATCTAACTAGCCAGACTGGTATACCTTTATTAGGATAAACGCTAAGTTAAATAGGATATAGTAGTTCTGTAACCTAGATTTTAATAAGGTCCTTACTCCTCCTATTAGACCTAGCAGACTAGTCAACCTAACTATTAAACAGATTACTCTATTTAAAGCAGACAGTAGAGTATATTCTAAAGAGCTTAAGCAGTATAAGCATAGGACTTACGCACTTTAGAAAACCATAAGGGATATCATAACTACTATTAAGATAACTATGCTATCCTAGCTAGTAAATACTAATACCCCTTGTGAAGCATTAAGATGTCTAAAAAACAGATATTAGCAAACTCCTAAGGCAGAGAAGATGCTTGCCTACAGGACGTATAGAGACCACTTAACCAGACTAAAGAGGTCTAATACACACTAATAGATATAGTCCTGTAAGACCTATATCTTAAAGGCCTTTAGACTTAGCTATAAAGAGATAAGTATTATATACTAATAGGTAACCCTTCTAAATACATTAAAAGGGATATATCTAGACTTTACAGCTTTCTTAGCAGCAGTTACTATAAAGGAAGCAACAGATAACATTAGTTTAGACAATAGACTGTCTAGTATACAGATCCTTTATTAATTTAGGACTTAGCTTAAAGCTAGGCATAGTAAAGAGTACTCTAAGTTAGGAGAAGCATATACCACTTAGTAACAGCAAGATAATATACAGCTATCTTAGGTTCTAGCTAAGGGCCTATCTAACTTAAATAATAATAATAACAATAGAAAGAAAAAGAAGGAGAGGTTAGTACCCTTCTATCTTCTAGATAGGATAAAGCACTTCTATACTAATTACTTCTATCTAAACCTATATATTTAACTATCTAGATAGACTAGTAATACATTACGACTTTAGACGGCCTAGTAGTTCCTTACTAATAACCTACGTCTAAAAGATAAGATTAAGGTAAATAAGGAAAAGTCTAGTCTTATAATCTAGCAGTAGGAAAAAAGGATTAGGTAATCCTACTATATAAGGGGTTCTAGTCTATCTAACTTAGATACAGACTGGTTAGATATAACCTTTATTCTAGAAAAGCTAAATAGCTAATGCTAACACGTTACCTAATCTAATAATAACAAACATTTTATCCTAGTTAACAGTAAAGTAATAGATACCCTTATATAGGATAGGAACTATCTTATTAATCTATATCCTGTTAGAAAGACATTTAATATACTAAATAGTCTAATCTAAGTAATTACAAAAGGGACTTTACTAGTAAATAGATTAAACCTAGCAGGGCAACCGTGTTAACTATAAATTAAGAACTCCTATCTAGTCCTAGAGGTAGTAACCACTCTAATTAGTACTATTAGACTAAAAGAACAGGATCTCTAGTTTACTCTACAGAAACGTTACCTAGAAGATAGCTAAGGTACTACCCTATATAAGGTCTAGGTATATAACCTATAGTACTATCTAGAGCGCCTATCTAATAAGCCTATAGGTGTAGCCCTTTTTACATCTTCTAGTAAACTACACACCTAAAGCACTGCTTCTACCTAACTTTAGCATAAAAGACTAAGGCATACTAATAAGGCAGCTCTATATTATCTATCTAAGGCATGCCTAGATATAGAGATCTAAGGAACCTTAACCTAGGATTATAAGGCCTATAGGTAGGTAAAAGTAATAAAGATTGTCTTACGACGTTAGCTAACCTATAAGACAACCTATCTATTTAAAAGAGTTAACATAGACTTCTTCTAACTAGAAGAGGCCTACAATAGGGCAAAAGTCTACATATTAGCTACATGCCTACATACTAAGTATAAGCTATAGTACGCCTTACCTTATTACAGACTAATAGGTTTATAATTTATTAGATAATTAGTTTAGTTTCTAGAAACCTAGTATAAGATAGTTGTTTACTTTATTTATCTAAATAAAGATGTATCTCTATAGACTAATATAGACAACTATGCAACAGACTAAGGGATTATCCTAAAGAGGACAGCTCCTTATATATTAGCGCAGAATAGGTTAGCAAAAAGGGCTAGTAGAATTATCTTTATAATAGTAAGATTACTCTTAATTTAATCTAACTTTCCTCTAGAACTCTAGCTAGAAACAACAGCAGCAGCAGTCTATCTAGGTAACTAAATCCCTAGGCAAAAGATAGGCTAGTCTACGCCAGAAGGCAAAATAAACTCTTAGCTTAATACTAACAAAGGCACCTAGCGCCTAGAATAACTATCTATTAGTTACTTAAAGAGATATAGCTGTAGGGCATATCCTCTTACTAAGGACTATCTAGCTAGCTGCTAGTAATTAGCAAAGATGTCTCTAAGAGCATACATAGGATATCTATGCAGATATAATAGCAGCAATATCTATTGTATCTAGATACCAGCTTTACAATAGGTTTTTAGATTAAGAGATGTTACTTTTAATAAATCTGTTGTTTACAGCCTATTAGATGCCTAGTAGACAGATACTAATTAGATCAGAATCTAGGTAACGTAGATAGATCTAGTAGATCTACATAAGGATCTAGACCTTAGCATAGAAACCATTCTTAGTAATTATTTCCTTCTAGATATCTATATAAACCTATTATATAGCGACCGGTCTTCTCTTTCTTCTTTAGCCAATGTATATAAGGCACTAAGTGCTAGCCTATTGCTAGGTTCACAATCCAGCCTTAGTATCCTATCGCCTAGGGGGGTAAATAACTTCAGCCTCCCTCCTCCTTCCTCTTTATCGTCTGAAAGCTATTCAGAAGGAATAAGCTAAAGACAGAACGAAGAAGCTAAAGAAACAATCCTAGAAACCATCTTTATTAACACAGAGGATAATAATCTTCACCAGAATGGATCTAGGGCATCCTCTGACCCTAGACCAGCCAGCCTAGCATTTTTTACAATATGTGCTAAAGATCCTATCTATCTAACAGAAAAGACGGCTTTATATAGTGGCTAGCAACAGGATAATAAGGGGGTAGATAACCTAGATATAAATCTATCTATAAATAGAAATCTAGACTATACTAACATATTAGCATTATTATAACCAGCAGAGCAACATAGTGGTCAGAATACTAATAATACTACCTATAAAGGAATAGGCCAACAGCCACTAACCTAACTAACTAGATAACGCCAGAAATATAATATAAGTCAGAAAGTAGACTTTGCTAACATTATCCAGAATTCTAGGCAGAGAAAACCTAGCAGAAAGGCAGCAGATTCAGAATTAACAGGATTGTCATAAAGGCAGTATATTGCCTATATCTCTACCTATAACAGTATGTACTATATAGTAACAACAGATGTAATTAGAAAGATGCATAAAAGGGATCTTCTGCTAACACTAAGAAACTAAAAAAAGGCCTAAAAGCATCCTTTCTATAGTTAATAAAAATTAGCTTATAAGACTAAGCTAAAGTATTACTAGGATATTACTACATAGAAAAAAATCTAGATAGGTAAGGTTAACTAGACTAAGTAATTTATTATACCTCTGTTATAGGTCTTTACATATAAGTTTAATAAGCATAGATATCTTAGTAAGTTTAAGGCCAGGATATACGTCTAAGGCAACCTATAACTACCTAACAATCTAGATACTTTAGCATTAACCCTAGCTACTAGAACCTTTAGAACCATAATGGCCCTAGGCGCCAGATTTGCTTTATACTTCTGGCAGAAGGATGCTATAAATACATTTACAAATATATAGTTAGATAAGGTAGTCTACGTACGTTATCTGCTAGGCTTTAAAGAGTATAGGAGTTATCTACTACTTCTAAGGGCATTATACAGCCTTAGGAGGTTATCTCTTCTATAGCAACGCTATATAACTTAAATAATAAAGCAGATTAGCTTTAACTAGCTTTATAAGGACGAATGTATCTTTATAAAAAAGGGTATTATTATCTTTATCTTTATAGATAATATAGTAATTACATTCTATCCTAACTACTAGGAAAAGGCAAAGGTAATTACAGCAGACCTAGATACCTACTATTAGCTTTAAGATATAGGTAATCTACGCTAGTTCCTAGGCATTAGGATAATTAGAAACGTTAATAGTAGGAAAATCTAGTTATCTCTAGATAACTACATTAATATATTAATTACTAAATACAAGGTTAGGTAAACCAAAAGCTAGCTAGTAACACCTATAGTAATTAACTAGCTAGTCTAGTATAATAGGTAAGTATTACGCTAGATAATTACAGAATACTAAAGTAAAGTTAGATTTATTAACTATACAGCAGTTATTACTAGGCTAGATAGTTCCTATATAGTATTATAACTATTAAAGTATCTATAGAACTTTAGTCTAACGTATATAGAGGTAGTAGACAGATATCTTTTCTATCTAGTCTATACAAAGGGGCTTATAATAAAGTATAATAGATTAGCTAATAGCAGACTTTACTACTTATCAGATGCTACTTTTATAGATAACCGTAATACCTACTGTAGTAGTTAGAGATATATCATAATACTATTTAGCAGACCTATTAAGTAGAAAGCAATAAAGCAGAAATATGTTATTACCTTATTAACTAAGGCAGAGCTAGTTACTCTAACCTAAGTAACTAGGGAATATATAGTAACCATAAGACTGATAGATAATCTAGAGATTAGTCTAGATAGATATCTAACTATCTATTGTAACAATAGTTAGACCCTTCGCCTTTTAACTAAAGAAAAGCCACATAGGTTATCCAGGCTAAAGCATATTAACATCTAAGGCCTATAGGCTTGCTAGGTCTATCAGAAAGAAAAAATCAACTTTAGATAGATAGATACTAACAGCACTATTGCTAACAGTCTAACTAAACTACTAAACAGTTAGAAACACAAGGAATTTATACGCTAACTTCACCTTATTAATATCACACACCTGCTAGGTCAGAATGAAGTATAAATAGCTTTAAGCAGAGTCTTAAACCTAGGGGGGTGTGTTAGGCCAAACCTAGCACATTTGTTACAGCAATAGTTACACTATGCATAACAGACTTTATGGTCTTACACAATTATAACTAAGTCTGCTAAGAATATGCCAGTATTAGGAATTATCTATTCATTATATAGATAGACAGATACGTCTATAGTCCTTCTTTCAGCATACTCTTTAATACACCTCATTAACCCCCTACCTTTCTATAGGCCTGTCAGCTGCTGCCCAACACTAGATTTCGGCATATTTAGGGCGTCTCTTAGAGTGTCTGCTTCTGCCAGCATACACAGAATCAATAAGTCAATCGTATTAGTGATATCCCTCATAGTATTCTGTATAACCTAAATTCTCCGCTCGTATCTTTTTAGCTCTTCTGGGTACGCCTTTCTGTCTGCAGAGATCTATTCCCTCTATATAAGAGAATGTGGCTTGGACTCCATATTGCATGAGTAATGTATGGGCATTACATACGTTTCGTATGCGTCAATCAAACAACCGTGCATTGCAGGGTTCTGACGTCTGACAGATTCCATTCGCCTAAGCCGATGTGCAGGTCACAGTCGCAAGTGCACCATAATCGGACTACGTTGATTGATACCCGTGATTAGGTGCATTTCTACGTTGTTTCTTACTATTGCTCTGTGTTTTAACGTCGTATTACATAGCTAGAAAAACAAGTTGTAATTACACTGTTATTCCTTAAGAAATAAGTCGTTCCCCAACCCAAGTCCTGTCCGTGTTCCCGAGGGCCCACTTTCGTAGGCATGGGAGGGCATTATAATTGCTTAGGTGAGCCCCTATAAAAAAGCCTTGTTGGCTAAGTGGTATAGCGTCTCACTAGTATTCTAGTGTCATGAGAAGATCGGCGGTTCGATTCCGCCACGAGGCATCATACAAAACTCTTCAGTTAATTTTTTTCAACCATTTTTTCTTTTGCGACTTGTCGTCCTTGCTATTATTTATTGCGTTTAGTTTGCAGTGTGGCACGTACCACGAAAGTCGCTCCAATTAAAATAGCCAAAAGATTTCTCTGTTTTAAACCCTAAAAATGACTAACCTAATTGATGCTTTCACCCCTCAAGCGTATGTAGACCAGCCTAGAGTTTGTAAACCAGCTTTTCGCCCGAAATAGCACCGTCTCGGTAGGCTTGGAAACCCTTCTCAACGCCGTCCAGGCCTCCGGGAATCACCTTCGGGGTGTTGGGTTTGAACTTGCCGGCCTCGATCCAGCCTGGCAGCTTCTCGTAGAACTCGGTGCCGAGTTTGTGGTCATCCTCGCTAGCCTGCTTCGTCGTCAGCGATCTATCTGTCAGGAGGGCCGTTTTTCTCGGCGTTCGACCTACCGGCCACTTGAAGTCGCCGTATCGATGCTCCTTCAAGAATGCGGTCCAGACCAGGACATCGGTCACCGTCGTTTGCTTCGTCACGTCGTCCGTGTTGGCCTTTCCCGGGCGCACGGTGCAAAGGCGCCCGCCGCGCTCGTCGATGGCTTGGGATGCTTGGCCCGAGGAGGACGTGTTGCCAATGGTGTCGAAGACGTATTTCAGACCCGGAGCCGCCTTTTTGATGGACTCGATCACGCTGCTGTCGCGGTAGTCGAAGGCGTGCTTTGCGCCTAGAGCCTTGACTCGCTCAAAGTGGCGAGGGCTGCACGTCGTGACCACATTTAGGCCTTGCATCGCCGCTATCTGAATAGCGTAAAACCCGACGCTGGCTGGGATATTTATCAGCAAGGGCGTGCCCGCAGAGGCAGATTTATTTCGGAGGTGACGTACAGCTACCGCCCCAGATGAGAACTGAAGTGTCGGAACTACTGTCTCGAGGAATTGCGAGACACCCCTTTGAGAACAGAGCGAGCCAGGCCGTCATCGAAGCCAGCGGCAGCGTGGCGGCCTCCTCCAAGGAGATGTTCTTCGGCACTCGAAAGCTTATGTTGTCGTCGGCGAGAGAGTACTCGCTGTACCCGCCAATGCCCTTGGTTTCGCCTTTACAACACGTTAGTATTTCGATCGTAACCCTGGATGACCCTGACGAAACCGCACCTCCCCAGATCAGCCCGGCGACGGTGTCTCCCCTCGCGAGCTTGCTGCACTTGTCGCCCGTCCTTTCCACCGTGCCGACAAAATCGCATCCGAGGACGGCGTCGTCGCCGAAAGCGTTGCTGTCGAGAGATTGAACTATGCGCCATGGCCATTGTCAGCACTTGCACGTCCTATGCCTTCCCCTATCCCCCACCCCCCCCTTTGGGAATATCGACGTCGGACGACGTACTGTCTGTCGGGTTCTGAGCAATGTGCGAGATTTTGACCAGGGCCTGGTTCGGTGCCGGCTCGGGGACCGGAATCGACTTCTTCACCATCGCCGGCGAGCCCCCCTTCGGGACTTCGGTCACGAGAGCTTGCATTCGTTGTTCTGCCATGTTTGATTTGTCTCCAGTTGTAAGATGTGACTCCGAGCGAGCAAAGGAATTTATTTATAAGTCAGGCTTTTTTTTATTTGATTTGTCATTTCTCGACGAGTATCGATGGTGCTTGATAATGTTCTGCGATCACGGGTGGCTTCCGCTGCGTTGCAACTCATCGGAGCTACGTCATTGCGGTGCATCCCACCTCAATCTTGACCGCGGCGTTGCGCAGAGTGCCGGAAGTGCAAGTGCAAGCGCAAGCGCAAGCACCGGCATCGAGTCTCCACAGGCAGCTTTTAGCTTAATTGAGGACTCCATGCGGCAGCATCATCGAATGAAGGCAGCGTCTCGTTCAAACAAAAAAATTCCAATAAACGTATAAAGTAAATGCCAGTCCTTTAAACTCTTTGCCTTTTTTTTCTTTTCGTTTTTTTAGACGGCACGAAAATAGTGCACGAAGTCTTTCTTGTATCTAGTAACCATGTCGACCGACTGCAGAATCCCCTGAAGTCGTCGAATTTTATCATGGCATCTCGTTACATTATTTCGGGGGATTCGGAATTCGTCGAATTGGCCAAGCGGACGTTGAAGTTGACGCCTTAACCCGATCACGACCCCGCTCGTTCTATCTGCTTCACTCACAGCCCGCGTCGTCTTCGACCTCACGAACCGGCATACACCAAAGCACCAACTCTCCCACCTCATCGCACCATCTACTCCGGGCATCCGCAGGACCCCCGCATCCTACATGGCCGTCGTCATCTCCTGACAGTCTAACAAGGACGCGAGATGGCAACGCCTACGCAAGGCCCCAAAGCCTCCGCAGCTCCGCAGATCTATCCGACGACTTCCACCCGGTTTCCTTTTCAATTCTTGCGAGTTGTTGAAGCAATGCCAACTTCTCGCGGGCAAAGTCTTCGTCGGCGCTGAAGAAGTCACCAGATGGAACCGTGGACACGTCTGGCCCGGGCTTTCCCTTCCGTTGCGAGACGTTGGCAAAAGTCCTCCCCGCTATGTACAGGGGCTGCAAGTGATTCACCCAGTTGGCGCTGTTTTCAATCGAGTGAGCGTTGTGATTTGACGAAATCGTAGTGTTAAGAGAAAAGCTGTTACTCACTGCGAACCGTTCGATACCGATATGCCTCCTAGTTCCCGGGCGTGCCAGCTTGGGTCGAACTGAAGTTACTCTATTAGCTTTTGGAGTCGCGAGCGTACGGCACAGAGATGAAGCAATCTGTTCGGTTAAGGACGTTCTCACAATTTCCGACTCTGCTGACGGTTTTTCAATAAGTCCCGTCTCCAACAACAGAATTGAGCCCGCATGATAAAAGGTATTGCCGCAAACTGTTTTCTTGGTCAGCAAAGACAAACGTATCTAGATTCTCCGGCAGGGCCCCCCAAACATACTTGACGCCGATTGGGTGAAGATGGTGATGGGGAACGGGCTACCCGCGGCTCCAGGGTCTGTTCTCATGAGCGGGCGCACTTCTCTCGGTCGGAGATTCCACCAGAGCACGAGGTCGTCCCAGTATCTTTTAGCCATGGCCGCCCTCTGTGCCTCGGAGAGAATTGCCGGCGTTGGGCTGCGCGCAAGAAAGTTGATTATTTTCGCAAAGTTCAAGATGGCCAGATTGCAATAGTCGTCAACATTCCCGGCCGTCGACGTGGACGGTGCGGAACCATCCTCAATCCAGCATTCTGTAGGTATCAGAGTTACCTGGCCGGTGACGAAAGCCGCCCAAATATCTTTCTCTTTGTGAGTTTGTGGGAAACAAAGCAGCATGGAGCAGTTGTTAGAACGTACCGATCCTGGCAAAGGCCCAGAAGCAAGACTTGACGATCCCCTGGCTAGAACCGCCCCATCGATGACTTTTCAACAGCCCAGCACATCCCTGGCAGGAGCAATGAGTAACCGACGCCAAAAACAGCGGGAAATGCAGCGCGCACCTTGAGGTGGCGTCTCCACTCTGATACATCCGACGCCATCATTTCGTATACGCACAGCAGAGTGCATGCTGCCAAGACCGACGCGTCGGCCTCCGACGGGTCTTGGTGTATGAGGAGCCGGATCGTGTGTTGGTAAAGCTCCAGAGCCGTCTGTCCCTGCCGACCCCTGATTGTGTCCTGCTGGCGTGAAGAAAGGGACAGAGCGGCGGCGACGAAGGCCTTTGAACCCATCATGTGGTGGATGCTCTTGACGGTGAAGTGCTTATCAGAGTCCGTGGTCTCGCACCAAGTGCCGGTATCGCGGAGGTAGGCGATCATCAGGCGGGACTGTTCGGGTTTGGAAATGGGCAGGTCGAGCTCCGGCAGCGGCGAGACGTCTTCGAGTATCGCCTGGCCGAGAGAGAATGGCGCCGTGTATACCCTATTGACTTCCGGCAATGACGCTGAATCCTGTGTCAGGTTCAGCGGCACAGTGATAGAGGGTGCTTCCTTTTGCGGACTGGAGCTATCAATGACATCCTGTCCGGTCCAAGATGAGCCGGTGTTCCTTTCACCTTCACGAATCTCTCCCTCTGTTCCAAGTACTGTGAGGGATCCATTATCGGATGAAAGTGCCGCGTTGTCCAAGATGCCGTCAGCATCTGGGTTCGGGGGCGATGGCGCATTGCAGACGGCCGAATACTGTTTCAATATGCTTTCCGTGTCATCCACAAACTACGGAATCACGCTTTAGTACTGGCTGAACCATCAGAAGTACCTAGCAAAGGGGACGACTCACGGATGAATGGTCGTCCGCGCCCCGCCGTCGAGCGCTGTCGGGCCGTCTCCGTTGCTCGACGGCCAGAAGGGCCGCCTTGTCCTCGGCAGAGAGGCTAAGCGCTCGCGCCGGGTGGAAGGAGAGCTTGATACCCCAAGCGCAGCCGTCACCTCGGAACTCACAGTTTCGACATCTGGGCCTGGTGCCGTCGCCTATTGGTGGCCTGAGTCAGAGACTCGAGCCATTGAGCGGAATCCAATGAGTACCCACATTTTCTCCTTCTGCTTCTGCAAGGAAGACTGCTCTCTGGTCAGATCTCGCTCTATACACTCTTCACGGAGAGGAAGGACACAAGTCTGTACCATCCGGATCGTGTTCTTGTTCTCAAGGGTCGTTTGTAACTGCCACCAAACGGAGTCGATCCTGCAGTAAGCGAGTCTGCCATTACAACTTCTCCACAACCTGCATTAGACTGGCGGTCGGAGTGATCGGTATATTCGGACTGATGGTAAGGGCTGCTCTATGATGGAAATCCGGTTGAGTGAACGACGAGTATGACGTCCGCAGATGGCTTGCGGTTGCAGGTTTTGGGGCCGTAGCAGATACCGCAATGTAAGTGCAAGCGTAACCTCAGGGCTATTTGTCATCGCGCTCGGGCCTTGTTGAAAGCGGCAACTCTAAGCACCGCTTACAGTTTCCTGAACTTCAGAAGAACACACAAACAACCCACTCGCATCGCCTTATCGCGGCATCCTCCTCCGAGACGATGACCCCCTCCCTGTCTTCGCCCTAGCCGTTGGGTTGAAAGATTTGGGCAACAGAGTAGTAACACCCTTGCCTAGCAGCTGCATCTCTCTTTTTTTGTAATTTGTTCGAGATGGCCTTGCCGGCGCTCAAACCGCGATAGATGCTTACCCGCGCTACGCCTACCCTCACAGACGAACCCACTTAACCGTGTTACTCGACTGGATGATGCGGAAGTTGGCTATCGGAATCATTCCGCCCGTTTCCCGTCCTCAGCTCAATATAGCAACAGCCCGCAGCTCAACACTATAGAGCCCTGCTAGCCCTAGATAAGGAGCAGATTCGGGCCTGGATTGAACAGATACCGTCCTATTAAGGCCTTGATTGCTTTCAACAGTACAAATGAGCACAAGGAGAAGTGAAAGACTGATATACGGCTATATGAGATGTTCGTGGCTTTTAAAAGGAACGGCAATGCAACACTTGATTGACCCTTTTCGCAATAATCGAAGAACAAATGTTGGCGCAAGGTGGCTTGAGAAAGCCCCCTGCGCATCCCCTTGGCATATCCCTTGTCAAGTGGCATGGGGCTATGTTAGCAGTTTAGGCAGAAGGTTTTCGACGGTTCCCCCGGATGGTCTGCGAAGAAATAGCGAATCGAAGCGACGTGACATTTGCCGCGAACGAAAGCTGACTCTCGTTTGGGCGAATGTTTTTCTCCCGCACATGGCGGGACGAGAGCTTCATTGGATCGGACCGAGGAGCATTCTGGGCTATGCCACCAGAAGCTTGACTCGCAAGATGCGTTTGGCCACAGGCTTCAAATTCTATAAAAGATGGACTGTTCCTCCAGTCACATCTTGCCCTTCTTTTCCAGCAGGCCATCGTCGTTTCTCATTCAGCAGACCCTTGACCAGATCAACCTCAGCAACGCCAGCTCCAGTCGTTCGAAAGGATGAGTTTATTGAAAATCCTGGCAGTTGGCCTCTTCGGCTTTGCCGTCCAGGCCGCAGTGCCCTCCAACAGCGCTGCCGAGGCCAAATCGGCGCAGATCAAACAACTGCTCACGCCTCGGCTATCCGAGAACGCCACAATCGTCTATCCCGACTCCGAGAGATGGCATGATGTTACCCATCGTGCTGCTGCTCCCCGCGTCAATCCGGGCTATCTCGCCGTTGTGGACGTGGCTGCCGAAGACGATGTTGTGAACACGGTACTTGACGAGCCGCTCGAGAACAAGAAACATTCATCTGACTCCCTTTGCAGATCAAAGTCGCCAACGAGATCGGAGTGCCGTTCCTGGCCATCACCGGAACCCACGGCTGGACCGACGATATCAGCAAGATCCAGGACGGAATTCAGATCCGCATGCGTGGCCTCAACCACGTCGGTCTCGGTCCCAACAACGACACCGCACGTGCCGGCGGCGGCGTCGTTCAATACGAACTCCTCCAGGCTCTATATCCGTACGGAAAGCAAGCTGGTGATTCCACCCATGCCCTCTCATTTTAGTCCCGCACAAGCAAGCCATGAACGGTCAACTCACAATCATGTTTCTCTAGTCCATGGTCTCTGCGAGTGCGTCTCCATCATGGGTCCTCTCCTGGGTGGAGGTCACAGCGTGCTCCAGGGCGAACACGGTTTCGCTGCCGACAACCTGGTTTCGGCCAAGGTCGCACTCCACGACGGTACTGTTGTCACTGCCTCGGCCACCGAAAACGAGGATCTCTTTTGGGGCCTTCGTGGCGCCGGCCACAACTTGGGTATTGTCCTCGAGTTCGAGGTCAAGGCTTACGACATCCACCCAGATCCGTGGACCTTTATGACCCTCATCTATGAGGCCGATAAGATTGAGGAGTACTTTGAAACCTGGAACGAGCTCGAGGATACCATTGCCGACCCCGGCTTGGTTGTGTTGAACGGTTACTACCGCAGCTTGCCCGAGATTAACACTGAGAAGGTAAGTGACTAGCCTCGTCTTCGTTGCCACAGGGTCACATTTAGCAGTGCACTTACTTATCACGCTCCAGCCTGTTCTCGTCATGGAGCTCATTTACCAGGGTTACGACTCCGCCGCTCCCCAGTACATTGAGGCCTTCCGCGCCGTCGGCCCCATTCGCGAGGAGACTATTACCGATATCTACTGGAACAAACTTTTCGACATCACCAACTTCGGCCGTAACGACCGGGTCTGTGTCCCGAGCCAGAACTGGGCCGGCTACGTCAACTCCATCGCCCGCTGGGACCCCGCGTCCATGCGCGAAAGCTACAACATCTTTGTCGACCTGGTCGCCATCGAGACCTACAACACCTCCACCTTCATCTTCGAGTCCTATGGCCGCAAGGGCGTCCGCGACATCGCCGATGGCTTCAACGCCGTGCCCCCCGAAGAGCGCAACAAGCACAACATGCTGGCTGCCTTCCTCTTCTGGTCCGGCGACAACGAGGCTGAGCTCGCCGTTGCCCGCCAGTTTGGAGAGAGGCTCCAGGTGGCCAGCCGCAACGGCGAAGCTGCTCACTCTTACGTCAACTACGCCATAGGCGGTGAGGAGCTTCAGCAGGTGTACGGCCGTGACGTTGACCGCCTCGAGAGGCTCCAGGCTATCAAGACCAAATTTGATCCTTACAACAAGTTTGGATTCTATGCCTCCCTCGCAGGCGCTTCAGTGCGTAAATAAACTGATGGTGACGGTCTGGAGGGTGGGGAGGGAGGGGGGAGGGGTGTGTGAAAGGAGCTGGGATGTAGGGATACATGTACTCAACCCCTTCTTCGGGCTTCTGGGTCTGGCCTTGGATGACACTGCAGGTTTTGCAATGATCAAAGATGCTTCACACTTTCGAGAAGCGAAGCATTAGTACTGGATAGTGATGAATCTCCTCTTATCTCAGGCCCCGAATCCCTGTCAGAGATTCTGAAATGTCTACGCCTGGGGATACATATCGTATTGTGTATCGGGCCCGGAAGAGGTGGCCCCGTCCCTCATCCCGGGGCAATTTGGTTTATAGAGTTGGGCGGGCCTGCTTACTTAATCAACCGCATGTTCCCGCGAAGCCAAGACGCCACACTACGAGCGTGGCGCAGCGTGTGGCTTTGTCAAGCATATTTTTAAGCGTGGTGGCTTGCGCTTATCCGTCCGCGCTCTGCGCAACCTACATCATCTTAGAACAACACAACCAACTGCCTACAACAGCCTTGTTCGTACGCTCCTGCGCCGTCCCAGAGAAGGTATATTGTTGATAACGTAACGCCATTTTAGCGATCGAGAAATTTCGTTTCTCGAGGTTTTTCTTATAGTATTCAAAAAACAATACATCAGAAGCACATACACTCCTCCGGCAAGCCGAGTTGGGGCAACAAACAATGTCGGCCCGCTTGTCGCAACGTCAGTCTCTTGCTTGTCGCGGTAAGTTGGCGCACGGAATGAGGCATGTTTTAGTGCTCATTCAATACGACCCCCCACAGAATGCACAAGAAAGAAGAGAAAGTGTAGCAAGGAAATCCCGTGTGCGAGATGCATTCGTCTCAGGCTCCGTTGCGAGCGCGAGGTCGTTCACCTAAGGCGAAACGCCGTTCAACACAATGCCGAGATTGAGTTTCTCGATTCTTTGCAGCAAACACTCCAGAGCAACGAGCCTGCGTGCATCGAAACGGCGATCGGTATGGTACTAGCTAGGAAGGAGTCTCTCAGGTCCGGCCAGGCCTTGACAGCCGAAAATCATCGAGCAACACTTGTCGAGTCGGGGAGTGTTCGGCGCCAAGACAACTCGGGGCAAAACGACACGGCAGCATCAGATCCTCGAGCCTTTAGCTCACTCACAGTCACCGCGCTGGAACATATGGCTTGGGGCAGAAGCTACGGAAACTGCTATCCTCATTTGCACTGCGATTGCCATCAACAGAAGAATTCCCCCGCCATGTTTCCTGCAACAAGTCAGCCATCGTACGCCGCTCCCTTCCTTGCTAACCTCCCTGGAAGAGAGACAGCTGAGGTTCGCGTCTCGTTTCATATGAAGCACATTGCATGGCACCACAACTCGCTACATTGCCCGACATTCCTACAACAATGTAACAACTTCTGGGAAACAGGCCAATACGACCAGCCTCAGTGGATCGCACTGTATTGTGTAGTTCTTTCAACATCGCTCCTGAGCTGGCAGCACAGCTGGAAGTATCGCGACGCCTATCCGCTTTCTTTACCGGCTTGCTCACCGCAAGAATTGTTTCAATATACGGTCGAAACATTGTACCAGACGAACTTTCTTCAACACGTATCGATCTACTCCATACAAGCCATTGTCATCTCAGCCGAGGTAGCTCATAACCTTGGTCTAAGCCAACTGAACGCCACTTTATTCAGCTCGGCAATTCGCATGGCGGAGTGCTTGGGATTGCACAAAATCAAAGACGGCCCATTGAAAAATCTCTCAACTAACGACGCATGGCAAGACACCTTGCAGAGAGAACTCGGTCGCAGAATCTGGCTTCAGATGGTCATTCAGGATCATTTCGCAATACCTTTTACCGACTCTTACGGCATCAATCCGTCTCACTATTCCACATCTCTCCCAATCAATGCCAATGATTTGGATTTGGTAGACGTTCCGGGCGATATCCCAACGATCAGCACATACACTCGTGTTCTGGGTGGCATCGCACATCTGATGCCCGAGCTCGCGGACGGCATGGGGCCATTGAAAGCTCAAAAACCCGCACGCGAACAATACGCGAATGTTCTTCGCATCGACCAAAGAATGAGAGAAACAGTACAGGCTATTCCCCGTTTTCTCCTGCAGAAAGACGATCAGCTCGAGGAACAGTATGCCTGGCTTGGGATTGCGCGGCAAAGCCTTGCCATCACCGCGGCCGAAAAGGTTCGGTTGGCCCCCTTTTCCAAGGTTCTGTCAGGACTAATTAGCAGCAGATTGTCATGATTCACAGGCCATTTCTATTTCTCTCCTTCCAGTCTGAGACCTACGGACACACAAGGCGAACCTGTGTCGCAGCGGCGTTGACAATTCTCCGCGAACACAAGAGCATAGTCGAATCAGGCGAAGTCTCATTGTGGACACACGTTGCGTTCAGCATTACCGCCGCGCTTATTCTCTCGTTCGAAGTCATATGTAGCCAGAGCAAGGAGTGGGATAACCAGCAAGAAGGCTACCTCGACGCGATTCGTGATGCGCGACAACGCCTGCTGGGCCGCACCAACGATGTCCTAGCGCACCGTGGCGTCGTCCTGATTGATGCAGTCTTCTCTGAGGTTGGGAGCTTGGACTCCTTCTCGAAAATGACCCTCACGGCAAGGCCGGAAGCCATAAGCTTTGAAGACATAGCGGCCAGATTCAAGACAGACTGGTTCATACTTGGTTCAACGGCCGAACTAAAGCAGTTGGATATCCCAGACGAGCAGTTTGTAGGGAATGGTTCTGGGGATTTTGATGATTGGTTTCAGCAGATTTTTCACGCTGAAATCCTGTAATTATCATTCCTTTTTATTTATTCTCTTTATTCATTCAAATCGCGCGCTGTTGTTCTACAGCCCACTCGTTCAATTTTCATGCCGCCTTGGCAAAGCCGGTCTCGTTAACCCTAGGCCCATCTCTGAATGCCCTCGGAGCCGTGCCGCTTGTCATGGTGCATTGCCACATAAGCCTCTTCTTTTCTTCGTCTTCCTTGTAAGTCAACCTACCCACTTCTGGGCCACCCCTGCATGTGGGCCACCCAAAAATGCCTCCCAGCCACCCTCATCCTCCCACTTCTAACTATTACAACATTTTCCACACTTATCTAAATCACTTCATCTTTTGCATACACTTTATCCTATACCTAATGAGCTAATATACAGAATATGAGGTTATCCAGGCACTTGCTGATATTTCTAACAGCTATTCAGCTTGCAACGCTACTACAAAATGAGGTGTACTACAATTAACACTTCAGAATCACCTTAAGGGTATCCAACCTAGAGATACTGCCTTTTCTGACCTCTAGCAACTATCTGTTAGTCAGAAGGCTAAGCTAGCTAGCTAGGTATAGATCCAGACTGATCTTAGGCTTGCGCTAACGCATTAACAAGTAAAGAAGTTTGCTTAGTATATCCTCCATGCTATAGAAGATACCTAACCTCTAGAAAAGAGATAGGTAAATGCCTTTATGTAAAGAAACCTATCTATTAAGGTCTAGAGAAGTTAATTTATTAATTTCAGACGCGTTAATAGGGTATCTACTAAGGTTATTAGGAACTAGTTTAAGTATCTTGCTATCTTAGTAATTATAACTATTAAACTAGCTAACTAATATAACATAAATGAGACTAGGATTCTTGAGGGCAAGGGATCTAATAGCCTAGTGCTAAGCAGGGCTGAGATAAAGTCTATACAGAAAAAGCAGCCTGGATCGTAAGCCTAGGTGTCTATTATTAAGTGTATCTTAGCTAAAGGACAGGTACTGCAGCTGCTGGTTATATATAAGAGTAAGTCAGTCTAGCAGCAGTAGTTTCCTCTAGATCTTAGCCCTTATAATAAATAGGAGTTTATAGTAATAGAGAATAAATAAACTACTAATGAGACTGCTGTTAAGTAGCTACATAGAGTCTTTCTTCTTTAGACTGACCCTAGCCAGCCTGGCTAGACCAGACTGCTTATCCTAAATAGGCATAGGAGTTATATAACAACAGAATTTATATAGCAGTGCTATATTAATAACATCTATCTGTTATTCCTGCTGCTACACACCTCCTATATCCTCTAGCTACTTAATTAGTCAGTCTTTAGCCTAGTTAAGTTAGCCTATAGAAAAGAGCTTAAATACCTTAGCTAGTAGAATAATTTAACTATTATAAGCAAAAGGAACTTTATTTCTTACTATTAGAAAGTACGCCTAGCTAGGCTAACAGTCCAGAATATTAAAAGTAGCTAGAAATACACTAAACTATAGCCTGTTGCTATAGCTAAGCCTCTTATGAGCTTCTTACTACTGCCTAAGGCATCTAATCTACTAGTAACACCTATCTAGAGTATTTAGGGTATCCAGAATATCCAGAATACAGATAGATAGGTATCTGCTTTATCTACAGTTGCATAGTTAACACCTAGAAAAGCTAGAGAGCTAGATAGTTAACTACACTTATTTAGCCAGCTGGATTAAAGCATTACTATATAACGCTAGCTATTCAGAAAGGTTAAAAAAGGCTTCTAAGAGCAGTCCTTCTAACTAGCTACTGCCTAGCAGCAAATCTAGCATCTCCAGGCCTAAGTTAACAACAGCACAGCCAGAAAGAAAAGGGCTGTTAAAGTTAACCTTAATACTAAGTTTGCTACTATTAGCAATGTACAGCAATCCTAGATTAAGGCTGGTAAAGTTAAAATTAATACAGCTGAATCTAGCGCATCTGATTACCCTAGTAAGGCAGAAAGCTGTATTATAGTTGTAAGTAGGGTTAGTTAATAGTCAATTGAAATAGGTAGTTGTGTTACGATGCCCTCATTTTCAGGTGGCCCACATGCAGGGGTGGCCCAGAAGTAGGTAGGTTGACTTATAGATCCTAATAGGTCCTTATGGCTAGATAAGTACCTAGGCTTACTTAAACCGTGGTAGGTTATAAAGCATAGTTAAGCCGGTTTTATATTTTGTATGACTATCTAATACCTAAGATGTTTTTCATTTTTTCTAAGAGCAAAACATGTAAAGTAGCTTTACGCAGACTTTTGATCCTCTTACTGGGAGGTCTTAAGCACGGCAATGTCTTAAAAGACCCAGGACCAGAATCTTTTTAGCTTCTATATCTGCCCTTATGTACGTTAAAGTGATTAGATGCAGGCCTTTACAGCGTGAGAAGGCCGTTAATTACTGTTTCTATTGTGCTTTTTCCAATCTTCGCGAGCTTTTGTAAGAACTCCACCTATCACCAGCTAAGCCTCGCCTTCGCCCGCTTACGCAACCTTGGCTTACCCCTAAGGCAGCCACGTAGGGACCTTGCAGGGGCCTCTCCCGCATCTTGGGTGGGTACCGACTGTGCCACGCTTCATGTTTGCCATGGCATGTTGCACATTTCCGGGGTACCTCTGTATCGTGGTTCGAGGGGCGCTCTCGGGTTGATGGACGACTCACACAACTGGAAGGCCATAGAAGAAACAATCTTCGCAAGAGTCGTCATACAGAGAACCAAAGCGGCGCTACACAGATATGCAGATATGCAGATATGTCCAGAAGATATTAACCAAAACCCTCACCACAGTCATCAACAAGGGGGTACCGACAAAAGCCTGTTCTCCTAGGTTGAGGCCAGGCTATAACAAGGAGTCTGCTGCAGCCTGCAGCACTCCGCCTCACTTGTTACCCAGTAATAATGAGAGAGCACGCAAAAGTGTACAAAGCTGTTTTCAGTCGCCGGGCCCGACGTTTGAAGTCAGCCTTGTAGTGGCCCGACGTGCATCATGGCCCGTCAGAGGGGGCCAGACTTTCTGGTTCACATTTCTTAGCATTTTTTGGTCATTGTGGTCTTGCTAGTCTACCTGGGGTTACTGTAGCAGAAGAAGTGGTATATAAGGCCACCGAATTTCCGCATCTGTAGGGTTTGTTTATCATAAAATTTAGCACATCACCTCTCCCTGAACGCGGACCCTATACAAACAATTTTCGTCTCGACCGTCAACCAACTTTCGCCGCCGTCATACCCGCTACTATGTCAAACAAGTATAAAGACATGAGCAAGGAGACCATGCAAGCCGAAGGTCAGCGGCTCCTGACGAACATGCAGGAGGAAATAGAGGTTTCCGACGCCTTTAAGCAGCTGATCATGGCTGAATGTGATAAGGCCTTTGCCAAGAACGATTAGTGCCCTCCCGGAACCGACGTCCTCTACATGCCCGACGTCTCGGCCTCCATGAAGCACAGCAATCAAGAAAGCTGGGCCTGGAACACACAGAACGATATGATCCAGGGCATGGTGTCCAAGGCCATCGCCTATGACAATGGAGGAATCGATATCTGGCCTATCCGAGAGGCCTCCCAACTTGAGAAGATGGGAAACCCAACCCTTGAGCGTCTTCTCGGGGTGAAGGATCCCGAAAAGGCGCTTGAATATGTCAGGGGCTTCGAGGACAAGCTGAGCAGTACCCCCACGCGCCAGTTGTTTGCTGCTAGGGTCCAAGATGTGGTCAAGAAGGCCCTCGAGAACCCCAACGAAACCAAGCGTACTCTCTTACTCATCTCAACCAACGGCAACCCTGACCCAGGTGCCCCAAGCATGACCGAGACGACTAAACAGGCCGTCATGGCGCTCAAGAAAGCCGGCCTAGACCCACGCCGCTACCTAGCCGTGTCGTACGTCATTATCACCATGGACTTCCACACCATGTGCGGCTACCTCAAGCTCAAGGACCGCAATACATGGGGCACCGCCGACACGTTAGTCGAGTGCGACGTTGCCAACGCCATGTTCCCTGTCCTCATTACGGTCCTGGGCGGGTTCACAAACCCGCTCGCAAATGTTATTGCCCTGGGCGGCGCCATCAGTTCCGAGATCGATAAAGCTCTTAAGCTTATCGTGACGGGTCCCGCCAAGAAATTAATAGACCTAATGCACGCTTACGTCAATGCCAGGCATCATCTGGAGGAATATTAAGACGGATGTGGCCGCGTGTTTTAGGCCATCCATGGTGGCTGAACAGACACGGGCTTTTGCGGGTGTGGCACGGCATATAGATTGTGACGACATTGTTTTCTCAATAGAGTGTTATAAGAAGAACGATATATGCAAGTTTTACTAAGCACCCTGTTTCTTGTTTCGATTAAACTAAAAATGGGCTTATAAGCGTTACTTAGGGTTAGGGTTAGGGTTAGGGTTAGGGTTAGGGTTAGGGTTAGGGTTAGGGTTAGGGTTAGGGTTAGGGTTAGGGTTAGGGTTAGGGTTAGGGTTAGGGTTAGGGTTAGGGTTAGGGTTAGGGTTAGGGTTAGGGTTAGGGTATCTTCTCT